>JZKD02S1094567.1:677978-693120 GCA_000966675.3 Picea glauca
TAGGAGACTAGGAGGTATAATTACAACTAACGGCCTAAAGCTGACATAAATAAAATAACATTACTAATATAATATGCCCCAATTAAGGGGTAATGAGCCAATATTAGGGCTTAACGTAGACCCAGTTTCATGGTTGTTGCCACTCAAACTTCACGTATGTCCCCAACCAAGGGAAATCTTGAGTCTCACCACTTTTTGACTTCATCCATGTTTCTCATCAGTTCCTGATCTTACCCAGTGTATATCATGAAGCCCTTTGCTTCATGGAGTTGTGTCTCCCTTTCTGTCGACATCAACACAATTTATAGAAGGGCGACAATATCTTGACTCTCATTACCTTTACAATGAGGAGTCTCGGACGACACAGGGAGAATCATCATTGCTCTCTTCTGTCGTTGACCCCCATAACATTCGACTTCAACACAAACTCATGTTACGGTGGGTCTTACTATGCAACTATTACAGTTGTTTTGTACTAGCTGAAGACCTTTGAATTCAATGGGCCATCAATGCCTACAAGTCATCGACACTTATTACCAGTGTCCTCACCTCTTTTCAGAGTATGTTCACCATCAGAATTGTCATCTACCATTATCAAACCACCTCGTAGGGCACTGTAGTTATCTACATCAGCATACGGCTTCAGTTATTGTCTTACACATTTTAATTTACATGACACGAGCATGGGGCATGCCCGCCTCGTTTGTACACAGTTTTATTTTTCCACACCTCGTGAAAGGTTTGGGTCCTATAGGTTCCCCTCTCCTTCCAATGGGTTGCTCTTGCAATTCCCTTCAAACACTCTCTCTTACAAAGGTACTCTCAGTAGAAGAAACATTGATGTATTTCTGCTATACGTATGCTCCTAACCTCACACATCAGGGGGCATCTGTTATCACTGAAATTTCATCCACAATTGGTTAAAGGAATCCAGCATCTCCAAACACCTATTAGTTCATCTATGGTCCAAAAAATGCATTTCCAAAGGGCACAAAACTATACAACTGGTTATAAAATCAGCATGCACTCAAAATATAAAGGAAGCGCACACACGTGCGTCAATTGAAAATGAAAGAAAAGCACACATGCGTCTGATGCATGATTGTGGACGCAAAAATCTTCACATACCTCAGAATGACACATTTATAATTTTGGTCGGCCTTCCACCCACTTCTGGTTCATCTCCCAAGTCAATTTGACACCCGAATCCAAGCTGAATCTGAGTGGGGGGTTGGTCAAATACCTAAGGGTGCCCTAAAGAGCCCCTTGTTCACACTAAAGACCTGTTGGATAATGCCTCAAATATTTGCTATAAAAAGAGGCCCTGGGTGCACTATATTTCCAAGAATCCATTTGTATTGTTATGCTGCCTATATTCTCCTGCAAGGAACCTCTTTCCTCATTGGAGCATACAAGCACCATTTCATTGAGCTATTCACATCACCTCTTGAGTGAATGAGCTTTAGATTTCTTCACCATTTCCTTCTAGTTTGATATTTGTAAGAAGATCTCTCACATTGGGGATTCAAGATCCCTCCCTCGGAGGAAGAGGGGACCCATAAGTCTCCCTTTCTCTTTGGTGTTTGCCCACTAATACAATCTTTCCATTGGTGGCATGAATGTTGGTCAATTGTTTGGTTAACTTTGGTTCTATTATCCTTATGTACTTTAGTTTAGTTTCTTTAATTGTTATTAGCTTAGTTGTTTTTTTATTTCTTATGTTTGATGTTTCTAACTCTTGCACTCATTTCTGTCATGTTTAGCTAACCCAACTGAACTTGTAAGTGCCCTTATTTTTCTCATTTAAGTGACGAAAAGGATACAACACCAATGATGGACAACCTCAAGAAAAGGGAGACTATGAGAAGGTTGTTGTTAAAATATTGTTGAAGGGACTTTAAAAGTCCCCATGGAGCACTATTGATGAGGTAAAAATCAGAAAAAGGGTGCTAGCAGCCAGAACATGTATAAAAATATTCATGCTTGTGTGGCATAAGGTATGGAGAAATTTGGTAAGAATATCCTCTAAAGTATTTTAATTTCTTACTGATATGTGAATAATTTTGAGTGGCTATTATATTCCATTGCTACCCAAGTAGGGTAAGATTTAGGAAAGAAGAATTTGAACAACAGAGAGAGGAAGTCTATGCCAATCAAGGATGAGTTATAATCATTGCAAGAAAATGCATGAGTAAATATTACCATGGGTACAATGACCAATCTAGGGATATTGGGAATAAAGGTGCTCATAGTTATCACATTTCATGGAATTTCTTTGAGGAAATGCATGTTTGCATAAAGGGAAGACAATGGATTTTTCATTGAGGAAGGAGGACCTTCCAATACTCCACTAGAATTGTGTAGTTGTTAAAGAAAATAAAATTGGGTGGCCATGAGTGATGGCACCCTGGTTAGTAATGAAGGAAGAATGCTTGGGTGCATTCAAGAGAAACTTATAGCTTCATGTGTGTTGATTTGGGATCATGATCAGCCTGTAGTAGGAAGTACAGTCCTACTGCAATAATGAATGAGAATGAATAATCCCTATGGTGAAGAGATTGGTTAAGCTCATACACACCATGGAAAAGTGCTTGTCATAAAGTGTGGCCAACTTGAAATCAATGCAAGGGTGCATTGGGTGTGAATGTGGCCATGAATATTGGCACATTGATTAAAGACATTTAATATTTGAATTGCATTTGGAAAATTTAGTATGTTGAAAGGATTCATACATAAATAATGATATTTCCTTTTTCTTTGTATCCTTGAATAGATGAAAATAACTAGCACTGTTAGTATGCATATTTTTGAAAATATAAAGTGCATGGAAACTAACAATTTGTTTTCCTAAGGAATGTTGAAGTTGCAGGAAGAAAAGGGTCTTGGATATGGTAGTGTTATAATCCCATAAGGAAGACCAATTGCCTACTGAGCCAAACTATGAGGAATGATATTTCCTTCTTGAGCAAATGAAATTGATTTTTAGTATGCACAGTTCTAAAACTATTTGTGAGACACTACAAGTGTGCAATGAAAGTATAGTGTGCATGAAAACTAACAATTTGTTTGGATGAGGAATGTTGAAGTTGCAACAAGAAAGGGTCTTGGATATGTCAGTGTTGTAAGTCATAAGGAATACCAATTGCCTGTTGAGACAAAATTCTATGGGAAGAAAAATCCCATACTCGTGAATCTGGTTCCTGGTTCCTGTGTGGAACAGATCTGAAAAACAAAATGTGTAATTTGGAAATCTGTGGGTGACAAATTTGCAAGAAAATTTTGAATTTGAAATTGATGATAATATCTCATAATTTTTGTATACCTGTGATACAGGTGAGATGAGAAATATCTATCTTGGGAGGATAGGTGAAGGATGTCAAGCTAGAAAAGCATGAAAGAGGCTATTGTTGAGACATGACAACCCTGTGGTAAGCCATGATCTCCCTAGAACATGTTGTGTTATGATAACACAAGTCGGAGGGACACCTCAACAGAGCAAGTCTGAGGGATGCCTTGACTATAAGGCTCAATGAATTCTTTAGAAATATTCATGTGTGAGAAATCCTTGGCAAGGGAAGATGGATTACCCAAGGGAATGTATAGTAGAGAAGGGGATGCTTGAGCCTGGGCCTGGAGGGTGAGTGAACGCAAGGAAGAAGAGACTTTGATAATTCTTATAAAATATCAATTGGGATCATGCACACAATAGGTATGTCTAGGAAAAACAGTGAGCCAAAATAACAAGACAGCCATGTGAATGCAAATCCATGAACTACAAAGATAATTAGTGTGCTACATTATGAAAATTTTCCTCTTGAATTTTGAACAACAAAAAAATGTTTTCGGATGAAATTGTGATTAATATGCTTGCTGTCCAAAATTTTTGAAGGTAGGTGATGAAGGCAAAGAGTCTGAAAGGACTTGACCCAGAAAGAGGATCAAGATTTCTAAAGCAGCTGAATGACAAAGGCATGATAGGTGTTACTAAGAAAGAACACCGAGGACGGTGTTCCTTTTAAGGGGGAGGGGATTATAACACCCCAGTTTCCCCCAGCTTGTAATTAATCATTAATTATGATTACCATGCTATGGAATGGGAACAATGTAAATGTATTATTATTTTGATTGCCAAGGACTGACTGTAGGGGATGAAGCCTCGAAGTACTGGCCATGATATCACTAGAGGAAAGAGTGAGGAAACTGTAGAGAGGGTTCATTATGAAAAAATGACCCCAAATTCTCTCCTTGCTGAAATAGTCAGCTTCATCCTGATCCCAAGGAGAGACCAGTTAATAACAGAGGGACTGGTGGTTGGACAATCAACTACCCCAATGATTGGAGGCATAGAGGGTCTGGCTAAAGGGATAAGAAATTTTCATTCCGAAGTACCACAGGGGTGCATTTTTTCCTGCAGGCCCAAACTAACCAGAGTTTTCTTCGGATAGAAGGAACATGACAGGTCCAGAACCTTCCTAAAGAGGAGAAAGGCATGCAAGAATACATGCAAAGGCAGAAAATAACAGACACACTAAGGGGAGTGTGCGACCTAGAGGTATGCAGAAGGAAGGTGCGTGAGAAGCTATCGAGTAGAGAAGTGAAGCGCTAAAGGATTGAGTGGTTATGGTTACCAGAGAGAATAGAACAAGAACCCCTCAGATACGAGGGCTGTAAGCTTGATGCTAAGGAGGAATATGATAAATCTTGTAGAGGCTGTGACTGAGAGAGAGAGTCTCTAAGAAACTACAAAAGTTCCCTGGTGATATTATGGCTTGGCACAGGGATGGCCAGAGTGATAAGAATGAATGCCTCTAAGCCTATGTTTGGGTGGAGAGGCTAACACTCACAGTCAGTTTGTCGGCTATCAACTGTAATAGATAAGTGTCTCATTTACCCTATGCACTTAGATTGAAATGCATATTTTGAATATATGATTTTGCTTATATTTGAGTTAATTGGGTAATGTTATGTTATCTATTTTCGGAGTTATATGCCTATGTGTGTATTTAATGGTAGAATGAATGAACCTTTGATGCTCTATAAGTTTCCATTGTTTCTCTTCTATAATCCCAGTGCAAGGAATAAAAATATACTCATCTGAGTATAAAATATTGAAGGAGATACCCGTTCACAGTGTGTAGGGTCAATACTTAGTGAAGCGTTGAAAGGTTCTCAAGGTGAGTGAGCAAAAGGAGTGCACAAGAGACTTTCCTAAGTCTCAAGCTCAGGAAAAATAGCGAGATTTAGGTCCCAAAAGGGAGGATTCCTATATTTGGAGGATGAGCGGACGAGATCCATTCAGGAGGAACCAAATTCTTTCACGACCCTTGGTTTTGGGGAATAAGTGTGAGGGTTAACCCCTCGAGTCTGTTGGACTTCGTGAGTTCAGAGGATCCTGTTTGTTCGTCATAAGGGAGACTAATTCTCCGAAGTCCCGAAGACCAAAGTTAATCTGGGCCATTGGTAGTAGAGGGACACGTGTTCCTCAGATCAACGGTTATCTGGAAGCCTGTTTCTCCGGTGGAATCGAAATACAATCACAAGAGCGTGCAAGTTTCACGAAGCTCCGAAGGCCAGAGAAAATTATGGTCATTGGCAACAAGTACACATGGGGATAGATCGAGTGTGGTTCGGAGTTCAGCACTCTGGAATATCTGAGGAGTGTTGCGCTTTGGGTCGAGAGTTCCCGAAGGCTGGAGTAGATATCAACTGCCCATTATAGAGTGCACGTGGACCATTGATCAGAGTTCTCCGCGTGTTCAAAGTTTGGAACTCTAGAAGGAGGTGTGGTTCAAGGCAAGGAAACCTTCGAATGCCGAAGTTACGAAGTGATGTGAACCATCGATTTGAGAATACATAGGGATCCCTCTTGTCCATTGGATCTAGACTATAGTCAGCACTTCGATGAAGTCTTACTTTGGGAGGATGGTGATGTCATGACATTAAACTCCTCGAATGTCGGAGTTGCGAATAAATGTGAACCGTAGATGTCAAGACCCTTCATGATCTCTCATGACTGTTAGATATAGACCATGGTCATCCCAATGTTGACCACTCTGGTAGGAAGGAGGAAGTCACACCATGAAATTTCGGAATGATGAAGTTATGAAGTAACGGAGGTCGTCAACCCAAGGGTTACGTGGACACACCTTGATCATAGAATCGAAGGGATTGAAGGCTATCAGTCTGAGGTGACATGGCACACTGATGTCACCCAGGGTGACATGGACCCATGTTTGACATTCCACATGTCACCTAGATTCATACGTTTCATAGACCCTGTAGGCCCATTAACATGTGACACATGTCACCCACTGAAGGAGCCACATGGAGAGATTCTAGGTTCCTTCAGAACTTCAGGAGTTCACAAATCCGGGAGACTTAGGATGTTATAACATATGCTCCCAAAGGGGATGAAGTCTGGAGCTATGTGGCAGCACCTCGGGATTTCGAGACTCTAGAGGATTTACGTGCAGAAAGGAAAAGGGGTGTTCAACACTGAAGTGTTGAACGTCGAACTCCCCTGCAACTTATATGTCAAATAAATATCAAATCCCATTGTTGGATTGGACAATGGATGGACTTGCACAGTGGATGTAGGAGCTTGAGTATGGTATGAATGAGATGGATCCACGTGGATGCCACATGGCCCTCAACTAATAGCACTCGAAGAACTTCGGGAGGCCATAATTTGCAATCCAAAGCTCGGATTTGAGCCTGGTAGTAGTCGTTAGAACACTATAGGTGAGTAGAATAGGGTGCAGACCTCGAACAGAGGATTTGATATGTTAAGGAAAGCTAAATTTAGAGGCCCCATTCCTTAAAAAGGTACTTAAGGGGTTGGGTGTGTTGCAACTAACCACGACCTTCGACTTACTGTTGAGCTACCTCGACCCTCGATGTGCTGGAAATCCACCTCTACTTTGACCATCAATCGATCCACTTCGACTAGAATTTCACTACAAAGAATATAACAACCCACAATGGGCCTTTGTTTCTTTGTGTGGATTTGTGTAGCAACTGCAATAACCTTTCTTTTATTGTTTTTGGTGCATATGCTTTATGCGTTCATCTTCTAGAGATTGCTTGGATTCCAGACCACAATCACTAAATTCGATGAGTTGACTGTAGATAACGTGTAACTCCCTTGTTGGAAAGACCAAAACCATTTTTCATATAATTTATTTTTTTAAGCGCAAATGAGAATCTTAAATTTATGCCACACTATTTTGTAACCTGAATTTGTTTTTGTAATTTATTAAAAGGAGCTAGAAAATTGTGAATTCAATCAAATGCTTTGCATCTATGTTTAAATAAGTCACATTTCATGAGGACATGGGACATGGAGGACCCGATATCAACCTTAGAAATAGGAAACAACATGGGACATGTTAACCCCAGAAATAGTACAGGGAGGACAACACACACACACACACACACACACACACACATATTCAAAACAATTATATATATTAAAAAAATTACATATACAAAAAATGAAATATAGACATAAAGATTTAATTTCCTATAGGATGAGTTCAACAAGAAGGCTCACTGATGGTAGGATGGTCAGAAGGAAGCAAGCCATGTAGATGAGCCAAGGTGAACCAATCATTCCAAGAACACGCCACTAGGTTTCTAGAAGAATATGCCCATCTTACTCAAACATTGGGCCTGGAAATGTGGAAGCTTTGTAGTGAAAGTACTTTGTGACCTCTGACTCCAAATAAGTCACCTTGCTAGATCTCGATTGGATCTATTGTGAGTAGTATTCCATTTGACCAAAACTACAACTTCTACCTAGGTTGCCCAAACACTCCTTAAAATAAATGAATGAGGTTGAGTTTTGGAACTTGCATAGTGAAGAAATAATATCACACAAATTGAAGTCCCCACAAATCTTACCCACACACTAAGCTATTGCTAATATGTGCCGCAACAAAACCTGCCAAGGAGAGGTACCCTTTAGACAATGCACCACCATTTAGCAGCAAGGATGCTCCCCAAGGTAGGCATATCAATCAACCATAACCTTCCCTTATCCATGGGCATTGATCTGTAAACTGTCGTGGATATTCCACTAGAACATTTCATCACAATAGATCTTAAACTATTATGAAATCTTAGATTTTTTGAATTTATTTCCTTCAATCCCATATTAGTTAATTACTAGCTTTTCTTGAACTTATGAAATAACTAAAATATAAAATGAAAGAGCATACACAAAATACACAACATCCACACAATGAACAAAAGATTTGACTTGGGAAACCCAATACAAGAGAAAACTCAGCTAAAAGGTGAGGCCTATTCTTTGCTCTCTTGCTCTTCAGTTATAAAATGCACATACAAAGGAATGAGAGCTCACTATGGAGTTACCTTCTAACATTATGACCTAAACAATTGGTACATAATCCTCCTCCTTTGTTATGCCCACAAAATACCACTGTAAGATGTTTTCCTTAACTATGGAACAAGATACAACACAAAAGAATGGAACCCCTTCTCCTCCTAGAAGCCCAATATTTAACATGGCTCAATAGATATCTAGGGTTAGGGTTTTGAATTCCTCAACCCTCAATTAGTGATCATGTTTAGAACTTCTAGAATGATCTTGAAATACACTACATAGCTACACCCACATCCACTCGTACCATGGTGGTCAATACGGTAGGCCAACTTGTGGGAGACATAACTTTTTCATACAAACTCTGATTGAGGTGATTCTTGCACTGTCGAAAATATATCATTGTGTATAATATGACGTATTCCTATAGAGAAGGTTTGAACCAAAAACAATGTCATTTTATGCTTCAAAATGGCTCCAGAATATTTCAGACAGTTTTTTGGACACACTTTTCCAAATTGGGACATGTTGTCAAAATGGCTCTGCAAGTTGATTCCTCCAATGTTTTCCACCCAGAAAGTATTGATATGGATGAAAAATTATATAATAATCCAATTTATATAAATAAATTTATATAAATAAACGAAGAAACTCCAAGCATTCCCATTCTATTTGAGGAGGGGAATATGGAGTTTTGTTACGTTCATTCTCCTTTATGGTCTATCACGAGAATAATTTTCTTTTTATTTTATTTCATTCTCTTCATTAGTCCTTTTCTGGTTTCCACAGTTCAATTATCTAATCACTCCCATCCCCATTTCAGCAACTCTTCTGATCAAGAGGCTCAAGAGGCTCTGATTAGATTCATGTATGCAATAACTTATGATCCAACTCAATCTTTATCCGCTACTTGGAAACCAAATGTTTCGTTCTATGAGTGGACAAGTATCATATGCAGTCGACACAAATAGAGAGTATTTTCCCTTAATTTTTCTGGCATGGGATTACAAGGTATAATCTCTCCCCTTCTCGAAAATATCTCCTTTCTTAGAATACTCAACCTTACTGATAACAAATTTCATGGTCACATCCCTTATCAATTGAGAAATTTGTTTCGGTTAAAGACGCTTTACTTGCGTAGGAATCAACTCCAATATTCTATCCCACCCACTCTTAGTGGTTGTCGTAGTTTAAGAATATTATCTATTATCACTAACAATCTCAAAGGAAACATTCCCGAAGATCTATGCATCCTCCCAAATTATAATCCATCATGTTAAAAAGAAACAATTTGACAGGTACAATCACGACTTACTTAGGAAATATATCCTCTTTGGAGTACATAAATTTCAATGAAAACCACCTTCACGGGAGTGTTCCTTTTGAATTGGGCATGCTAATCCACTTGAGATTTATAGATCTCAATACAAACTATTTATTAGGACAACTTCCATCTTCCTTTTCTTATTGTACCAATCTTCAAGAATTGGGTATAGGTCAAAACCAGTTAACTGGTCACATTACCACGGAGCTATGTAGAAAGAAAACCCCATTAAGAGGTCTCTTTCTGGCTCTTAATCAGTTGAGTGGAAACATTCGTTCTTCCCTCTCCAATTGTACGAACCTTCAAGTCATCTCCTTATCCTATAACCAACTCAATGGAGTAGTGCCCAAGGAGATGGATAAGATGAAGAAGCTTGATAAGCTTGTATTAAGTAATAATCAACTGGTTAGTGGAATCACCATGAAATTTCACATTCTTGTTACTCTTACTAACCATTACAACATAAGCTTCATAGACTTATCCTTTAATAATATCAAGGGACATTTGCTCTTTTCTATAGGTTGCCTCTCTACAAAAGTGTATTACATAAACTTGGAGGTGAATGAATTAGCAGGAGAAATACCACCAGAAATTGGAAACCTTACTAGTTTATTAGAACTTTCTTTAGATAACAATGTTTTCACGGGGGAAATCCCGTCTTCACTTAAAAATCTTAAAAAAATTGGAGAGGTTATATATGTGAGCCAACAGTTTACAAGGAAACATCCCGACAAAAATTTGGCAACTCAGAAACTTACGAGCCGTAGCTCTCGATATAAATAATTGTTGGCATGTTTATAGGTAGAGTGTGCTTGTCATTGATGGTAAGAACTTTAGCGATGGTAGCATATTTACAAGCAAAGTGTGCATGGCAATAACAGGAGACAAGACACAAATGAGCTAGCTCAAGAAGCTCAGAAGGAATAGCGCAGAGTTGCACACAGAAGTGCAAGGAATAGCGCAGAGTTGCACGCAGAGCGCATGTGTGAGCTAGGACGATTACCAAAGCTCGGGAGAAATAGCATTCTCAGAAACAAAGACGAGACCCAAAGTCAAAGGTGAGAGTTGTAGGAACTCGCGATATGCGAAGTCGCGAAATGATTTAGGTCGTTGGATCAAGAGGAAATGTGGTGAGAGATCGGCATTTCGCTGACTCGCCAAGCTGAAGAAGTCAAAGGTGAGAGTTGTAGGAACTCGTGATATGCGAAGTCGTAAAATGATCTGGGTCATTGGATCTAGAGGACACATGGTGAGAGATCAGCATTTCATTGACTTATGAAGCTGGAGAAGTCAAAGGTGAGAGTTGTAGGAACTTGTGATATGCGAAGTTGCGAAATGATCTAGGCCGTTGGATCATAGATGATCGTGGACCATTGATCTGTCAAGCATGGTTTTGGAATAACAGAAGTCAGGAGAGTTAGGGTTGACTCATGTCCAAGTGCCCGACACACAAAGTCATGATTTGATCACAGTCGTCGAGTAGAGGGAGAGATCTCGACCATTGATCTGATATGAAGCATTTCGAAGTTTCACGAGTTGGGAGTTTTGAGGCAACTCAGAGTAGAAGTTTGTGATATGCGAAATCGTGACACACCCCTCTTTCTTGGCCCCTGGTCACAGATGGTGGTCACATTGATGAAGATTAAGGGAGGAGCTAGCACATCGCTAGGCTCAACAACACAGATCACCAAAATCGTGAAATACCTTTTCAAATAGGGTTGTGGTCACAGACGTTGGTCACATCAGCAGAAGAGAAGGGAAGGAGATAGAGATGATAAGCTCCATTTCGGATATAATGAGTTGGGAAAATCAAGGTAACTCGCAGTCGATCACCCAAAATGTGAAATCATGAAATGTCTGTTGATAGGCATCAATTCACCACTGTGATCACATGAAAGGAAGGAGCTTAGCCAGAAAAGCCAGCACCCACAGGGTAGTTTTCTTAGGAAGGGAAAAAGCGTCAAAGACATGAGCGCACGGAGGTTCTCTGAGTAACTGCTAGAGACAGACTGTTTATAACTGCAAAATTCGACTGATTTCATATACCATAGAATTCAAAGGATCTCAGGGTGATCTCCAGAGGAGCTGAAGATTCTTGAGGTAACTTCCAGTGGAATGAAGACTCATCATAGATATGATTCACATATAGAAAAGCATCGAAGACGGTAGTTGCCAGAGAAGCCAAAGAATCTCAGGAAAGGCCACTAATGATGAACAGTCTCAGCATAATGGCCATGGAGGAAGAACAAACTTAGCATAATCGCCAGAGGGGATGAAGAGTTAGGTGTATGATCTGGTAGAGGACTTGGAATTATAAATATACATAGAACAGAGAAGAGAAGGGGTTTCTTTTATTGAGAGGAATTCATGCGGGTAAAAGTAGGTTGTGTGCAGCAGCTGAAAAACACTGAAGAGGCATAGAGCATAGAATAGAAATGCATATCTGAGAGACACAGAGAAGGCTAAGGTGCAGAATCAGAGATAGGGAAGAAGAACATAAAGCTCAAAAAATAATGCGAGCAGGAAGACACTGATGTAGGTAGAGCATAGCAGTGCAACAGAACAGTGATGAGACTGGTAAGCTATTGGTAAACACTGTATCACTATAATAAGTCTCAGTAACGAAATTTGTATAATCAGGGTGGTAGGGTGGTGCAAGGGAGAACTATTGTTCTATGTTATACAGGTTGGTGCCTGTGTGACTAGAAGTTGGTGCTTCCATCTAGTTGGTGCTAGAACACTCAGGGAGTTGGTGCTTCCTTCTAGTGGGTGCTAGAGAAACCAGAGAGTTGGTGCTCTCAGCAAGTTGCAGCTTGCAAAACAGAGGTGGTAGCCTCACAATGAGTTGGTGCTCATAAGAATGATAATGTACAAGAAATAAAGCTTACTTATCATATCAAGAAGAAGAGGTTTTTCCCTATATGGGTTTCCTCAGGAAATATCTATCTCTGTATATTTCATGTGTGTGATTGATCAAAATCTGGACCAGGGGTCAAAATTTAGCCCAAAAATCAAAGTTCTCGGAATTACCTCAAAACAAACGAGTGTGTAGCCCTCATCGTCACGAACCCAACGCAATTCATTTGGGTTCAAATGGACATCGGGAGAGAGAGATATCGTGATCTGTTCGAATCGCCAAACAAGTCAAAAAAAATGTGTTGACTGTGCAGTCTGTACAGGCTGACATTGCAGTGGTCGTACGCTGATGTGGCAGAGGTGAAGTGGCAGAGATGAATTGGCATATGCTGTCATGACATTCATTTATTGGTTGACAATTGGATGAGTTATATTACGACATGTGGTAGTTTTTGGTTAGTGGTTTCGTGCCACATGGCCCAGTCGTGGGCTGCCACATGGCACCCTGTTATTGGTATGGTTGGTTGTTTAAAAAGTGTTATGGAGTCCGTGGGGATCGAACCCTGGACCTCCCCACCGTGTAAAGTCTTTGCAAAGTCCGTGCTGCCAACGCGCCAGTATATTAGTTTTTATTATATAACGTTTTCATATATAATTAAGTTGATATGTGTTAGTGTTTAGGCTCGGGTCAGTCCAGGGCTAAGCCCCAGCCCCTAGTCACATATGAATTCAATACGACCACTAGCGCGCATTTCTCAAATGGATCTGGGATTCGCACGGTTTTGGTTTTGTGTACAAATGGTTAACCCCCAGTCATATTGTTTACCATATAACTGCCCGCGTGCATGTTCAAAGCCCTGTGTGTTTAAAACCCACGTGCCTGGATACATGGGCTTTGCCATGTGACTTGGGTTTAACCATTATCCCTTTATATATATATATATATATATATATATATATATATATATATGTGCGCGGTCGTATGGTGCCCATATGCCCAAAGGTTTGCGGTCGGGGGCCAAAAATTCGTTAACCGTTTGACAGTTTGACCATTTTTGCGGTTACGCACATGTGCTAGGTTTTAGCACAAATTTGGAGTGTGTTCTTGGATAGAGCACACAGAGGTGCGTTTTGGCGAACCAGAGACAACGAAGGAGGAAAATGGCAGGAGGCCTATCTACTTCGTTTTTGGGCCAAATGAGGTGCTGAAAAAGCCCAGCTAGGGGTTTTTGGATGTTCTGAATCCATTGGCACTATTTTCAAAGCCATTTGAAGACTTATTTTGCAGGTCTTTAACCATTGAAGTTTCAGGAAGCTCCAGGGAACTTGAAGCCCTCATTGATTCAGGTCATATTTTGGTGAGTCCAAGTTTTTTTTCTATGACTGAATAGTCATTTTTGGCTAATTGTTATGCTCTGAACACATTGGGATAGGTTTCAAAGCCTTTTGAGGACTTTTACAGGTGTTTTTTCCAAAGAGAAGCTCAGGGAAGCTTAAGGCCACATGTAGAAGAGGTCATGCCCGGATGAACCATGATCCATTTTTAGAGTTTTATTAGTCATTTTTGGGGTTTTTATGTATTCTGAACCCAATGGTACAGTCAAAATTTCCATTAGAGTTGAGCAGAAGCTTGTAAAAGAATCTTTGAAAAATTAATCCCAGAGAGCCAAGTCCATTGATGGAGGCTCAAGGAGATGTAGCCCAGAGAGGGGTGAACTCCTTTATCATGTTGTTCTTGTTGTGTGTGTTTGCTGGTTATTATTTGCTGCAAGTTATTTTTGCTGCTGTATTTATGAAAACAACATATTTAATCTTGCAAAGACCTCACACATAAGCATTAAAAAAAAAAGCATGAATTTAACACATAATTCATCTTGCATATTTTAACACATGGAGCAAGGTCCTGTAAAGTTTATTTTAATGAAGTAGAGGGTGCTTGCATAGCATTACAAGTCAACCTTCTATTTTCAGATTAGGTGGTGTCAGAGCATAGTTTGTTTTTCTCATGTGTTTGCCATTGATAGCTTTAGATTTAGCTGTTGGTATTTGTGCAAGTTTTGTGTTGAAGTTTGATATCTTGCAAGGATGGAGGAAGCTTCAAACATTGATAGTTCTCATACATCTTCATTATCTAAGTTCTTTGACAAAGATATGTTGAAGGATATTATAACCATGAGAGATGTGATGAAAGAGATGTGTGAAGATAGAAAGGAGAGCATTTCTCTTGAACAGCAGTTGATGGCCATGAAGAAGGAGAAAGACTGGCTTCTTGAAAAGTTGCATGAGATGGAGACTCAACTCCATGAGGCAAAGGAAACTCTTACCAAGTACATGCATGAACATAAGGTATGTAATTTTAGTTTATCTTCAAATTCCTCTCAAGATGAATGCTTTGGTGTTTTTGAAAATCACACAAGAGGAATAGAGTCAAAGTTATTGTTAAAAATGGGCTATGAAGGTAGAGGTTTGTGCAAGCATGCACAAGGCATTGTTGAGCCTATTGTTGTTGAAGAGATACCTAAGTATTGTGGTCTTGGATATGACTGAAGAGATGGAGAAAATTCCAAAGTTGAGAAGACAAGGGAAAAAGTTCCAAGAACAAATTTTGTTTCAAGTTC
>JZKD02S1094567.1:764245-777122 GCA_000966675.3 Picea glauca
TTCCCTTCCATCGTTCATTCGTTACCTCCTAAGTTGACCCCTTTTTATCATTATCTTAGCTTTAGTTCTAGTTGTAAATGTTAGCATGATAGCCACCTCAAATGCTTCATATAAACAGAATATACTTGGGGTAACACATAAATACATCGAGAGGTTTAATTTAATACTAAATACCTCGTGGATTATTCCTATATCATTAAGTCTCTAACATCCTTTGCTTCGCTTATAAAATTATTAAAACTAATGCAGGTAAAGTAAATATGATGTTTAAGTAATCAAACAGTTAAAAAAAATGTTGTTTAAGTAATCAGACATTACGGGTAGGAACAGAGATGGATATTGTTCTCGCTAGAAAAAGTGTTTGCGTCATTTCTCATTTCTTTGAAATGACCAAGAGATAACCAAGCGACCTCCATTGGCCCAATACATGATGAAGCTACTCCCTACGAACTGGGAAAAACAATTGGTTTATTAAGAAGGGTTAAGCAAAATTCTGAAGGTGATCTTGAAGGAGTCACACTCCTAGCACATCTATGGCAGCAATGATATTCAACTCTTAACTCCTTACACAGGGAACTCATCCATGATCCGTGAAATTATACCTTCTCCCATGGGTTCACAGATTTATCAAGGCTGTTGTCAAGTCCTAACTCCAAGGAAACGTTCAATGGAACCTCACAATAAGTAATTCTAGCGCAAACAGTTAAGGAGATTAGAAATTTTGAATCCTTCAATGAAATTCCCAATAACACAACAATTCATGTACATAGGTAGAAAGCTCAGAGCAGATTACCACATATAATAGAAATCTCCTTAAGCGATACCTTCAAAATTCCAATAAAACACTTACGGATGATGCAACTCCTAGATCATATATAAAAAATTTAACTTATTACAATTCAAACTCAGATAGGCATAGTGTAACCGACGATGACGAATCCAAAGAGGTTGTCCCGCACTTACCCTCCATCCGGGTCCTGCTTGCTAACCATTGAGATCTCACCGGTACCTCCCAGTCAACGCTACGGGTATTCTTCTTCCCCTTGAGCCCCCCGAGCCGCAAAGGGGCCACACACACAAACCAGAGGAAGCTAGCTCCCAGCTCGCCTTGCAAGGTCGAGCTACCACTCTCTAATCGATCTAGGAATCTCAACTCCCACAAGAAAAATCATTCAAGAAAAATATCGGCAGCGTAACCTTACGCTTACCAGTCATGATCCATACTCCTCCTCTGCCATCCTTTTTATAGAGTTTTCTTAGTGATTAGTTTCCCAAACCCTCATTAGATTTTTTTTTTATTAAATTTAATTAGGATAAACCTCCTCCATAAACATGTCACCCGATCCCTTAATTGCACCAGAAATTAATTAATTAATTTTTTCCTATTTTTCTCACCCACCTAAAAGCGTTCCTAAAAATGCTCCTCGGTGTCCCTTTATTACCTTACATTTATTAAATGACTGACGCCTTACTTAAAGCCTAATTAAGTTCACAAATATAAATTTCCAAAGGCTAGATTCCCTACTAAGTTAGACATTCCCCTTTTTCTTTAAGTTTCCCCTTTTCTTTAAGTTTCCCTTTTTATTTAAGTTCAGAATTAGCAAATTTATACATAAACAAAAATTTACCCTTTTAAAAATTTAATCCTTCATTAAAATTTTACTTTAATTATTAATGTTTGAATTTTATTTACCCCCTTCTTGTTACATGTCCATTTAGTTTTTTTTGTTCACATGTTCTACTTAGAGCTAGGTTTTAAATTCACTAGGCTTGGCGACAGTTTTTAAGGGAAAATTTTAGTTATTAAAATTTACTCATACCATCATTCGTTTTAAGGCCGACCAATTCCTAAGGAGGCATAGTTTTCTAGGTACTAGGTTTCTTAACTTTCCAGAGTTAAAATTGCGATGTGCCCTTCAAGACACACTATGTTCTCCAAGGGTGCCACTCACTTGTATTCCTGTTTTATTTACGCGACGTGCCCTTCAAGATGCACTACATGCTCCAAGGGTGCCACTCACCTTTTGACTGATTTTGGAAGACATCAAACCCCTGGAGTCAATACTCTGTCGGGTGACCTTGTGGGAGACTAAGGGCCTCTAAGGAATAAGGACCCTGCCTTATTACACGCCCCTTAGAATCTTCATGAGCGACTGTCTCAATATGCCCTAACGACATAATGGATCTCTTGAACTAGGTAATCATTAACCTATAGTTCGAGCCACGACGAGAGTGCTAGTAGGCTGTGGAAGGGTTGCTGCCACACCTCTCCCTCAATATATCTGGTTGTCATGCATGACCCCTTTACTCCAAATGTGAGTCTGATTAGCAAGCTATCACCAGCCTGCATCCATCAACAAACATGTCAGCGATCCATAAACAACATCATATTATATCAGTCATATGTCACATATGCAATAACATAAATACGCAAACCATAAACATTCCACTCCCTGACTCTGTCCGGAGTCCAAGAAGGTCCATCGATGCCATCGACATCCTCAATATATCAAGAGTCTTGCACACTCAAGAGAAACCAGTCAATAGCACCTATCTATACATAATAACATAACATAACATCATAAATCACAATCTCATCATCAAAATCCATAAGCGAAGCAATCACTCATATAAGAACCGGATCACTTGCACACAAGTGTCCTTAAAGAAAAAGTCACATCAGAAGTGCATGCAAGAGAAGGATGTTACAGTGCTCTACTAATAGATCTCAGGGAAATAAATTTTTCATAGATATAGAAGTGTGGTAATTGTATTAATGTTATTAAAGTGTAGTATTTGATACAAAAGTGTGGTATTTGATCGTTTGGAAAATTAGTTGATTGCAAAATTTTCACAAGATTTTAAAGTTTGAATTTATTGGATCCTTCTTAGTGGATAATAGACTTGGATGCGTAAGAAACTCCAACCATTATGTTTTAGGAAGAGGATATGGAGATCCATTTCATTCCTATTTTCTAGTGTATTAAGGAAATATTTCTATTATTCTCATATTTTATTCTCTTTTTAATATATTATGACATATTTATGTTCTCTTATTCTATTCTCCTTGTTAATCCTTCCATGTTTTACAAATTTCAATTATATAATCGTTGGCATTCTCATCTCAACAATGCTTATGATTGAGAGGTTCTGCTTAGATTCATCTCTGCAATCACTGCATATATGATCCCTCCCAACCTTTTTACTTGTTCATATACCTTCTTTCATTTGATTTTTGTTCTTACCAACATGGACATTGGGGATCACGTTGATATTAAAGGCTTGACAAGCCTTCTATGGGCTTGTATGTTTGGACTCTTCTATTTTTTTCCCCACATTGGGAGTTTTGATTTATTTATTACAAATATTTACTGGAATTGGTTAATATAAGTTTATTGAATTTGCCAAACCACTATGCCAGACATATGAAGATTCCCTTCAAAATATCACAATAGCCTTAGAGAATGAAGGATTCACCACTGAGATTGTGGAAGATCTCAGAGATGTATACCATCGTCAATACCAATAACCCTATGATATAGAAGGAGAAATTTATGAAGAAAATTGTCAACCCCTTGAAGAGGACCAAGGTTTTTCCCATGATTCGATAGAATGCAATGAAGATTTAACTAGAGAAGTGAATCATGAGGATGAAGCACTAGTAATCTCTCCTCCGTTCGATGAAGCTCTACAATATCCTATATCTCCTGCACAAGATGAAGAGAATGAGGTGAGTCATTTTCTTTTCTATTTTTTTGATGACACTTTGTTCTATGATCTAGAAGGTGAAGAAGTAAAGGAACCCTTGGAAGAACTAGCTCCTTCAATTTTTGATGAAGACAAAGAGATGAGTCTTGGGGATGATGTACTAGACCCTCTTCCATTTGATGAAGCCATCCAAACCATTAATGATCCTGCACAAAAAGAAGTGAAAACGGTAAGTTATTTCCCTTTCCAAGATTTTGATGATGCTTTGTTTTATGAATTGGAAAGTGAAAACGTACTAGAGGAGCCCTTGGATGCATTAAATCCTTCATGTTATTATAAAGGTAGTGACATTGTTGATAATATTGATGAGTTCATACATGTTGGAAGATGTAATTGGGATGTGATTGGTTCTAATAAGGATCCCATTTATGATATGGAAGGACATTTCCAAATTTTTCCTTTACAACTATCATATGAATTTACTAATGATTTTGACATGTGGCAACAAGGAAATGATTTAGTTATAGACATCTCCAAGGGTGACCTAGGTCTATTTTCTCCTGATGATTTTAGGTCATACCTTGAAGATTTTGATGAGTACTCCTTTGATAACTTGGATTTATTTTATGAAGAATATTATCAACCACCATTGTGCTTAGATCTTGATAGAGGTGAGGACATTGCTTTCCCAAAGCAGGGTACTTTTGACAAGGTTCTCCAACCCCCTTCGATTACTTTACGTTGCTATGTCATTAAGGATGTAGTTGGGAAACATGTCCCTTGTATTGTGTTTTATCCAGGGAAAAGCCTTCTTTTAGAATCCAGGGTAGGTTGAATACCTTAAAAAGAAGTTTGTTATATCAATCTTCCAGCCTTCCCTTAAGAAATTGTCATTCATCCTCTAGGTTCTTACTAGTCCTTTCCCAGACCCTGGGATATGATGACGTCCAAGGTATCCAAATTTCAGACTCTTTGAGTTGGTCCTTTGAACCTTTGATTTTTCACGATCCCTTTCTGAGATGGATTGAGCACTTTCCTAAGAGTATGAATTGGCATAATTTTTTCCCTCCCTCTCGCCTCCATGAACTAGACTTTATGATTTCCAATGATACAATACATTTTCTAGCTCATGTTATTTTTGTGCTTGACTTATCATTGTTTTGGTTTATGATGAATCACATAGGCATGTATTATGAGACACTGCTAGGATGTTTTCACTGGCTATTTGACTATACCTAAGCATTCAACCAACAACTAAGTATAGGTAAGTAGGTAGGCATTTGCATTCATTGCATATACCATCTACATATCATGCCAGAGTAGTGTAGTTTGTAATTTCATTTCAATTTGCATATATGATTGCTTACTTTTATTTCATTGTATCATATGTGATCCAGGGGTGATATCACCACCCCAAAATATTACTGATCATTTTTGTTGACATCTAGCAGATCACAGGTCATGCCAGAGATGCTTAGGTTCTCATGCGCTCTACGGTGAGAAGATGTCTCCAAGTTGGATCCAGATGTTATCCCCTATCCTAGGGATAACTAAGGAGATTATGTCTCGAGGCCTGCAGATCCTAGACATGGAGTACCAAAAGCCATATGAATTGAACTTGGCCCTGGAGGGCCCATATTTTCTTCAACACCTCCTATCTATCAACAACAACAACATCCATCCCATAGGCCCGGTTCTGAAGTAGCAGTGGGTCTTGCTCCATGAGGTAATGAGTTTGGGTATCATGGTATGTGTAACTTTGATTTTCAAAGCATATGAATATGTGCACTGAACTCTATTTTGTTTCATGACGTTTTCTTGGAATATATGCTCTTTGACTTGTCCATACCTAGGGGGTGTGACAGAATGCCCTATTAAGTTGGTCCCCTTAGGGATGATTTTCCAATGGGTGGGTCTATGAAAGGTCATCGTCCATTCCTTCCATACTTACCACTTTTCATCATTGTCCCTCTCATATTTCCCCTACATTGGCTCGGGCATTGGGTTTTCCAAGATAGTAAGGGTTGTACATTTCCTTGTGGGAAGAAGGGGCTAAAGGCCCAGAGGGTAAAAGTAGCTGTGAAAAGTTAAAATAAAAAATGAAACCTTGATATGCTTCGCCTAGGGATTCCCAAGAAAGGAATAAATGGATTCTCAACAAGAAAAGGGGACCCGTAAAACAAAATAAAAATCAATATCTATTTGGTGGATAAGCGATCTCATCATGAGCCAACCTATTACGTCCATGGGCATGTAGTGGTATGAAATTGCCATCCATCTTCTCACCAAACTAGGGTAGTGGCTCTTTGTGGCATAGCCAAGATAAAGTGGGTCTCATCATGATCCAACCTTCTCATTTCCATGAAATGCTTGTGGATAATGCTGTCACCACTGGTCACCACGCCAGGACAGTGTCCTCCAACTATTCTCTTGAAAATAAAAATAAATAAGACAAAGAGTAAAAGGCATTGAATGGGTTGGGAAACAATAGCATCCATGACAAGGTGCAACTCACCCTCTATAGAGGCACCCACAGGTAAGACCTACATTTCCCTGTTATCACTGCACCCCTTGCTTAAACATTCCCTACACCATCTCAAACATCTACATGACCTAGATTGGTCTTACCTGGGAAACACCGCAAACTTAAGGAGGATTAGCCCAATAGGACATCATGAGACCTTCTCAAAACCTGGCTTGTTAAACTGCATAGTGTCTTTGAGCATTTGTCTGGGTAAAGGGGGGTTTGATGCACATGTTTGGGTAATTTTATTATTAGACTTGATTGACATTGCTATGATCCCTGTGACTTATGAGCCCATGGATGGTGTACTTGTTGTTGATATAGGACCATGCATGGTGAATAGGTACATATGGGGAGATGATTAGTTCGGACCTCCATGGGGCTAAAATCCCACCAGATGGATGTTGTGACACTAGCCAATGGCAGAGAGACACCAGGGGCTTGCACTAGAGAAAAAGAAGGGCGTTCCACCAAAGACACTTTGGCAAGCCTGGAACTAGGGGGATCTTCCTCTCCACCCTGATCGTTGGCCTTGGGAGGCCCATGACGTCACCCTTGTGACCCTAGACGTCACCCAACATCAGATGGACATGATGGAGGCAGTTGTGTGCCAAGTGGCATGTGTGGCATCATCCGGAGGCCTTGGAAGGCCTAATGTTTTTCTCATGGAGCTTAATGTCCCACCTATGAGGTCCAACGTCACCCTAGGATGGCATGACATCATCTCTACCACACTTTTAAGGGTTTAATTCTTTAAATTTATGTAAAAACTAGATTTTTAATGTAATTTGGCCATGTCGGCTTTTTTAGACCTAAATTGTAATTAAAGGTCATGATTATTGTATAAATAAGGGACAAATATCTTATATTTTTCATCATCTTTCACTCACAGAAGTGTGAGGTCTGAAATTTGGCCCTCTTTAAGAGTACTTGGCTGAAATTAAGTGGTGCGCAACTTCTTCGAGAGGCTATTTTTGGTGTATTTTGGCATTTTCATTATGGAAAATCTTCAACTAGCGTTTGTGGCTAGATTATTCTTGATGAAGTAAGTAAAATAAGCAATCTCTTCATTTATTTTGAATGGTTATGGTACATTTGCTTGTTCATTTCTAAGATTATGAAATTGCTAGTTTGAAACCCTAGGGGAAAAGCACATGCTATTGTCCTTTTTGTTATAATTTTCCACCTACTTGATTTTGCTAGAAAACATCTCTTTTGAAGAATACACTAGGGTCCTATATTTGTAGCACTCTAGTAGAATTTCTTCATTAGCTTCATACATTTTATTTCAAGCTTGATCTAAGGAAGAAGGAAATTGCTAGGGCCTAGGGTTACCTACTTTCTAGAATTTTTTTCTTCTAGGGTTTTAGATATTGAGGCCTTAGGTTACTAACACCTCAATCATCTTACTCATCCCTTTAGATCACCTGTTATCATTTGTGTTTTCCTCTAAGAATTTCCACTGCAAACTTTGACTCCATTACCCTAAAAGGCACTAGTTCACTCCTTGCAAGTGATTGATTGACCAAAACAAATCCTAAACCATCTTCCCTAAGACTTTTACTAACTCTTTCTAACTCCATATTAGACTAACTCACTAACTAATTTGTTGTTGTTGAAAAATATTTCTACAACTATCTATAACAACAACAAATTCATCCTAAAAGCAAGATTAAAAACTGATTATACATTGTCATTATTGCTACTGACAACTATTATCATTGTGTCAATTTTAGGCTATCATTTCTTGTCATTTTTGAAGCATTATTGTGGCATTATTGTGTAGCTATTGCTAAATATACATTTTTGTTATAAATATTTATGTTGCTTCAGTTTTATATCAACCTGTTTATCTTTCAAGAATTCATGGTTTTATGAAGCACTGACATCATATGGTACTTGTAAATAAAATTTATTTTCTGCTTGTTGTCTTGTTTTGGGAAGGTACACTTAAATCATATTTTGCTTCATCTCAATAAAAAATTGTAACTTCTTGTATGAGTGACCTGTGAGAGGGGTGGGAATTCTCATAAATTTTACATTAGCCTTCTCAAAACCCTAGGTCACTGGGGATGCCTCCCCCGGGGTACTACTCCTAAATAGAAAGAGGTGTCGTATTAAGGTGACAATGATACAACATCCTCCTTGTTACGCCAATTTAGCATCCACTTGCCTTTGGCTTTGGGCAAGTACAAATTGCACGATAACAATTCTCAATGTAATATGGTTTTTGAAACATTAGTTGATGAGCTTGGTCTAGAAACCTATGATCTAGTGCATCCAAGTTCACTAGTATGGCTACAAGGGAAAATGGTTATGAGAATCACTCAAAGATGTAAAATCATTTTTTCCATTAGTGCCAGCTAGGTTGATGAGGTAGAATGTGAAGTTGCACCATTAGATGCCTGTGGAGTGATGTTGGGTAGCCCCTACTTGTGGGATAGGGATGTTACCTTCTACATGAGAGAAAATAAGTACTTCCTGGTCAAGGGTGGCAAGGCATACCTCGTCAAAGCACATCAAGAGAGAGAGAGCACAACTCCTCTAGCAGTGAAAGAAGGGTAGACAAGCAGAAAATAAGACACCTTTGTCAGGAATGGAATGGTGGATATGTGGAGGTAAATAAAGGCCTTATGCTTATGTCTCCTTCATGGTCTATCTTTTGGGGACCAAAATCTTTCAAATAGGGAGGTGTGATCTGAATTGGATCTTGGAAAATATTTTTAAATGTTGTAAATATACATGTTTTTCTTTATTTGATTTTATTTTGTCTTCTGGCATAATGGGAAGGTGAAATGAACAACTGTGATTTTTTTCCTTCCAGGAGCATCCCATTAAAATTAATGAGAGCATCAATGAAGAAGTAAAGGAAGGGAGATGCAAGGAGAAAGAGGGAAGGACAACAACAAAAATTGGAGCTCGAAGAGGGTAGCCTTCTCGAAGTTGAGTGGATGAAGGAGTTAATGTGCATGTTCTCTCTGAGAAAGGTGTCTCTAAGCCTTAGCCTCTGCAATTTTGGATTCTTAGTGAGTAACAATACATAAAGACTGTGTACAGCTCACCACGTTATAATTTTCTCCTCAACATAATAAAAGTCCCATTTAAATGTTGAATCTATGAGTTATTGCAATCTATGCTTTGGGAATTTGGTTTTGAGTGACAAGAATGTATGCATACTCTGTTGAAGTGTTTTTTTATCCTGTAGCACTAGTCCAAAGCATTCTCCCATTGCTTGGGATAATCTAAACTTGTTTGGGTGAATTTAAACATACATGGGTGTTTTATTTACTCCCTGGGTGAACTTATACTTACCTAGGCGAATTCAAAGACCCATGGGGGTTTTTCTTCATTGATGAACATCTAAATTCATCCCTTGTAATTTGTTATTTGTTGTGGGGAATAAAAATCACCCCTATATGTTTTGTTAGCTATTGGGGGGTCACCAAATCTCCCTACAAATTTTTCCCTTTATTGTTGAAGATCGAATCCGCCTCTAGATAATTTTTTTCAACTATTGGTCGAACCATTCTGACTGGGTTACTCTCGAAGTCGATTTGCCTTCATTTAGTCGACCGAGATTTCATTTGGTCAACCTGACCATCAAATAATTCGACCGGGCTTTCATTTGTTCGACCCAACCATCAAATCATTCGATCGATATTTCATTTGGTCGACACAACCATCAAAGCATTCGACTGACATACATCCCTTGGTCGACCCGACTTGGGAAAATGCAACTCGGGTAAATTTCATAAATGATTTTAGGGGCTAAATTTCGCAATTGGGCAAATTTTCCATACTTTTTCCCCAAAAAAGATTCGCCAATTTCCATTCTTTCTAAAACCGATTGATCGAAATTCCATAGAATAAAATTATTTTACCTTAAAAATCACCAAAATTTTATAGAAACTATTAAAAATCCTTATAAATTTGAATATTTTTACAAAACTATTGCCAAACATTTTGCATTTTGAATATTAAGGACTAGTAACATTAGCCCATGTTTCTACATTTTAATATAAATTTCCATCCTTAAAATCATCCCTAGTAAATTTTGACTTGGGAAAATTCGACTTGGTCAACTTGCATTACCTCCAACCCAACTTGCCACATCTTCCCGAATCATTTGTTTTCAACTCAACTTATGGCTAAATTGGTCGAGAATTTCCCATAATACAAAGAGTTAAAGTTATAATTGTTTCATGCCACACAAGTATCCATGTTGGTGAGATGGACAGGCCATAGGACTATGTGATATGAATTAGATCCTCTCCAAAACTTTGTAATAAGCACTTAGTTTCTTACTCTTTCATAATTTTTATAAACATGTCATTTTTATTTTATTTTGTCTTTTTGGCAAAAATTGGAAGTGGAAAGGAACCATTGTGATGGTTGACCTTCCAAAGGTAGCCCATTAAAAAAATGAAGGTTGTAGCTAAAAGAAAATCAATAGGGGAGATGCGAGGAAAAATTGGGAATGACAGTAGCAGAAATTAGAGCTCGAAGAAGGCAACCTTCTTGAAGTTGGGTGGACAAAGGAGTTAATGTGCCTGTTCATTCTAAGCAAAGGTGTCTCTAAGCCTTGACCTCAATAATTTTTTATTTTCATTGAGTAACAATACAAAGAGTTTGTGTAGAGCTCACCCCTTTGTAATTTTTTCTCCACTGTGTAATAAAAATCCCATTTAAATGTTGAATATATGAGTTACTGCAATCTATGCTTTGGGAATTTGGTTTTGAGTGGCGGGAATGTATGTATACTTTGTTGAAGTATTTTTTGAGCCTGTAGCACCTATCCACATAATCTATTTCTCATTGGGTGTTTAATTTTCTAGTTGGTCGATTTCCTCTTTGCCTGGGAGATTTCTTGTTTGTCCGAGGCATTTTCTTTATGCCTGAGTGTGTTCACTACTATCCAAGAATTTCTCTTTCAACCACATGATGCACGGAAGCCATACGTGCTATACACAGTTTGCACCTACCAAGGATTAATTGTTGGGAGAATTTATAGATCTCTAGGTGTTTTTGTTCACTTCTGAGCATCTAAATTCGTCCTTTCATTATTTTTAATTATAGTGGGTGACCAAAAATCACCCTGGGCATTTTACTACATATTTGATTATCAAAAACAATCTTCCAAACATTTTTACACACCACTAGAGATCAAATTCACCCCTAGAACCATTCTCACAGTTGTTGGTCACTAATTCCGACATGTAGAGGGTTTCCCTTCATTATTGGTTGTCGAATCCACCCCTTATCTATTTGTTTTAGTCATAGGTCGGCCCACTTTGACTTGGCTTCTCCTTTGGTTGAGTTTCCTTCCTCATTTGACTAACAAACATCCCTTGGTCGACCCAACTTGGGTAATTTCGATTTGGATCATTTCAACTTGGGTAATTTTGACTTGGGTAAATTCAAATTGGGAAAATACGACTTGGGTAATTTTGACTTGGTCGACTTGCATTACCTCCAACCCGACTTGCCACATCTTTTTGACTCGTTTTTTTTCAACTCGACTTGTGGCTCGATTGGTCAAGAATTTCCCGTAATCCAAAGAGATAAGTTTATAATTTTTTTATTCCACAGAAGTATCCATGTTGGTGAGATGGAAAAGCCACAAGCCTACTGTTTATAGATCAGATGGTATCAGAGCAGGTTTGTCAAGGAGCTTGAAAAGGTTTACATGGGAAAATATTTGAATAGAGAGAAGCTAGAAGAATTTAGAAACTTCAATAGGCAGATTCAAGAAGAAAGCCAGTATTGAAGACAAAGAGCAGATGAGATGGAAAAAAGAGCTTGCCAAGTTCTAGGACTCCTTCATCGCCATGAGGGGAAAATTATATGAGATCAGATTGTAGCTCTTGCGGTTGGGGGAGAAATTCATTGAGCTGGATAATTGGCAAGAGGAGAGGTTCATCGAGGTCACTTCTCACCTGGAAAAAGATGTGGTAGAGAAGGAAGAGGCCTTAAAGAAGCTAGAAGCAACTGTCCAAGAGACCAAGCAAGCCTCTTTCATTGCCACTATCGAAGCTATTACCATGATGGATACAAGCATGGTAAACTCACCTTCTAAAAACCTTTCTCAAGAAACCTTTGGTGACTTTGAGAAGCACACTAGAGGCATTGGTTCCAAGCTCATGAGGCAAATCGGCTATGATGGCCAAGGGATAGGAAAGGAAGACCAAGGGATTGTGGTTCCCATTGTAGCTCAGAAAATGCCCAAGCATGAAGGCCTAGGATTCAATGGACAAGAATCTAGCACAAGTGTAGCTCAAACCACTTTCCTCAAGGAAAGAGGAACTGTAAAAGAAGTCGTGTGCAACAAGCCACTCAAATATGCTTATAGAAACTTGGAAGAGGGTAGAAAATACATGAATTTTCCATCCATATCCTCTCCAAATCTTGGGGGACAAAGAAACCAAGATAGCAAGCATCATCACAAACCAAAGAGATATGGCATAATTTGTTTCTATTTCAAGAAAATATGTCATAAGGATAGCGATTGTTGGTAGTCTAGAAGGCCAAGCAACATGTGCAAGAACTATTTCCAGTACTGCAAATTAATTAGACATTGGGAGGCCAAATGTTGGAGGCTTCACCCAAAACTTCATCCCAAGAACCAAACAACCAAGAAGAAAACTT
>JZKD02S1094567.1:777172-824411 GCA_000966675.3 Picea glauca
TGACTTAGTGTGTGAACTATTCTAACTTTTTCTTCTTTCAAGATACCGATTAAAACATAATTGAATAGATTAATAATAATCAAATCACAATCACAATGAACATAGAGACACCAGATGTTTGTATAAACTTTTGTATAATTGATATGAACATAATAATATGAATATATGTGAAAGATGATTTTCTTTAGAACCAACTATTGTTTCAGCACCAACTGAAGTAAGGAGCACCAACCCCTCGGAGAGCACCAACTCTCAGCCAAGACCCAGCTTGGCACAAGACCCAGCTTGCTGATAGAACCCAGTATATCCAACTAGATTTTATTCAACTCCAGTAGTAGTGATCCATTATAGAATCAATTCTATCTTATGATCAGAGCTATATAAAAATACACTCTTCACCGCATGTCATCTTCTCTATAATTCACATTTTCTTTCCTCTGATATCTTCTTGGAATCTGATTCAACTTTTGATCTTCTAATCTCAACCACAGAGACACTTTCTTCTCCCACTCCTCCATGATTATATACTCTTCAAACGGTGTGAGTGTGACACAACTGTGTCCCTTCATTTCAACCATTGCACCTCTTCTATTAATTAGTCATTGATCATAGTCATGGATCAATTCAGCCATTGCACCTCTTTTACTTTACCATGAAGGTTTTTCATAAATTGATCATAGTCATGGATCAATTTAATCCCGAATCTCTGTTATTTTCACAGAGACCAAATTCCATGGAGGCGCTTCCTTCAAACCATCACATATGACCGTGCATTATAGAACCAGAGGCTTTACCAACTATAGCAACATATTATAATTTCCTTTTAAAACTCTTATAGCATAGGACCAATGACGGTGACCTCATGTTAGGTGAGACGAGTTCCTGAGCATTTATCGTTCCAACGGTCACGATTCAATCTCCTGACGTGATGGACGACTGACGAGATTTTGGTACTTTTCCCTTCGAGTCATCGTGACTTCCAATATTACAAAACTCACGATCACGAAATCGCTGAAACAATCGGATGGTTCATATTACCCACTGAGATGGACGGTTGTCAAAATTTCGACACTTTTCCATTTGGTTCTTCGTTACGTCAAACCTTTCAAAACTCTTGATTATGATATTGCCAATTACATATAGGAACCATACGACCAATTGCAGTGACTAGGTGCTAGACCGAACGTACCCTTTGAGCGCTTTATTAGAGTCAACGGTCGTGATTCAATCACCCATTGATATGGATGGCTGTCAGGATTTCGGTGCTTTTCTCATCGAGTCTTCATGACCTCCAACAGTTCAAAAATCTCTATTATGATATCGCTGAAATGATCAGATGACTCACATTACATCTCTGAACCAGATCAATGGTTAGTGTTTAATCCTTACACTATCCTTCCACTTTTGTAGATCGACAACTATGACTTAATCATGCATTGAGATGGATGGTTGTCGTAATTTCTAGATTCTCATTGTGACGTAACTTGCTGAAGTGTCACAATCGTATTAGCTGCCACGTGTCATTCATATTCGTGATTTTCACGTACCTGAAATGATGTATGAACTTGACACTTGTTAGTGTCTTACTATTCCATGTGTCCTTGCTGACGTCCTCTACTGACGTGGTCTATCAACGTGTCTTACTCCTTGACTTCGGAGCTTCGTCTTTCGAGTTTATTTGCTATATGTTGTGGCCAATCTTCCAATCTCCAAAATGGTGAAGTCCAGGCTAAGGGTGCTAGATCCTCTTCCAAGGCCCTTCTCACATGTGACTTGGAGTTATGACCTAGGGCTCAACGCCTGAGTGTTTCACAATTTCATGTTTTGCAATTTCACGATTCACGGCTTCGAACTTGTGACTTCGCAATTTCTCTAAATCATGAACCCCTGAATTCATTAATCTGGTGCCACATGCCAACCTTCCAACCAATGGATAGGATCTCTTCGAAACTTCGAACTTTGCTATTTTGGTATCTTTTAATTCTCGACACTCCAATCCTCCAATTCACAAGTTTCGAAAGAACTCACATCTAATCATTGTGCAACTTCTCCCAGATCTAATGGTCGAGATCCTTCATCATCAGATCGACAGTCATTGTCACTTTGATCAAAAGGTAGGGGGCCTGATAGGTCATCCCGGGCACCAAGATGGTGAGATTCTCGTGGATTCCAAACACCTAGAGCCCCCACCATACCTTTGCACTACGCATCGATAAGCTATGGAGAGAGTTGTGTGTATAAACCTATATGTGTTTATTCGTGCTTCCAGTGTGGGATAAATCCCATTAGTTGAGACAATCAGCACTGTTAATTTCTTGATCGAACAAATGTTGAAGCTTCTTGCCTTTTCTGCACATTGTTCAACTTATCAACCTTTTCCTATGCAATGGTCGACTGCATTCTACAATGCACTTCTTCCATCTTCAGATCATAGGAATATTGTTGATATTATCATGATCAATAATAGACATGAAATACTTCTGTACTTCTGATCTTTGATCTACATACAATTTGCTTCTACTGTTCGCTCCTCCTCCTGAGCTTGTGTTGTCTATCTCTCCACACAATTCGACATCTTCTGTTGACTGATATACCTGTTGACATCAATGATAATCTCAACTGTGGTAATTCATCATTAACAATAGATCATCAATTCGACTGTTGACATCAATGACAATCTGTCCAACAATATCCCCCTTTGTCATTGAGGGAAACACACTAACTTCATATTCAAAACTCCCCCTATGATGATGCTTTCCTTTTATTAAGTTTTCCTTTTATGAATTTTCTCTCCCCCTTTGACATCTATGGCAAAGGATTTCTTCTCCTATGATCTGTCAGTATAATTACTTCTTTGACCACTAGTAAAGCTCTGTATGTTACTGACCAGATTGAACTTGGGTAAATCTTTCTACAGACATGTTCTGCTTGTCATAGTTGAATGACTCCCTTTGTCAATATGCTTCTCTTTCTTCTTTTGACTACTCTCCCCCTTTGTTTCTGAAAAGGTAGCTCTTCCTGACAAGGTTTCATCCCCTGTTGACTTACTAACTTCTTATCTCAGTTGATTTGGTTTCTTTGTGTTTCATATGAGTAGTCTTCTTGATACAAATTTTTGTAGTGATTGAGTCTTTTCAAAACCTAATCCAATTACTTTATTTTTTTCTAACCAGAACTTCCCTTGGGTTTTTACTGACTATTCTCCCCCTTTGTTTCTAAAAGGGTAGCTTTTTCTGCCATGGTTTCTCCTCTTGTTATCTCTACAGGATGTCATGTATATCATATTGTACATCATAACTCTTTTGTTGTGGATAATGTTGTCTTACTCAACACAACGCAATTATAGGTCATATTCTTCAAACAACCCTTGGTTCTATCCATCGATTCTCATTGATCTCTAACTAGGATACCAATTTGTTTTTATATCATCCACCTTGACATCTGTACTCTCAACAATCTTATGTATCCTAAGATTGTAGTATCTGTATTCTTTCTTGGTAGAACCATATCCAAGAAGGATACCTTCATCAGATCTGGCATCAAATTTTATAATATTCTTATCAATCCTTTTGATGCATCACTTACTTCCAAAGACCTTGAAATATTTTACCGATGGAGTTCTTGCAAACCATAGTTCATAAGGAGTCTTATTACTATTAATCATGAGCTGACCTTTGTTCAATATGTATTCTTTTGTGCTTACATCATCCCTCCTATATCCATCAGATAATTTTTCTTCAATGAGTATAGTCTTGGCAGCTTTATGGACAGAGATCCTTTTTTTTTTTTAATTTCTCTTTTAGAAGAAGTTTCAGTGTACCATTTAAAATAGGATTGAAAGATTTCTGAGATAATCATCACTCAATTTTTTTTGTTGTTCTACCATTGGAGATTCATCAATAACGTCATTATTATGTGCAGAAGAAGCTTATTTATCCTTGTTTTGCGAATATTCCTTATTAGAAGTTTTATCCCCCAAAATCCTATTATTAACTTCATCAATTTCAAGAGCAATATTTTCCTCATCTTTCTTATTTGGTACTTGGGATTTTATTTTCCATATCTTCTTATTTACTCTTGCTGTCATATTGTGTGAAACATTTCTTATTGACTGTCTTCTTGAGTTCCAATAGTCATGGGCTTTGTGACCATATCTACCACAACTGTAGCATCTCATAGTGTAGCAATGTGTAGAAATATGTACAACATGATTGCAGTTCCAACATCTTATATTGTTGTTGAACCTACCAACTTGTTTTCTTCCATGATGCCTACATTTCAAGGCTTTATGACCATATTCATTACAAGAAAAAAAAAAACCGTTGAAGACACACTCATACCTTCTTTGATTCATCCACGAAGGTCTCTCTCTTTTGAACTTGCTTTGAGGTATATGAATAGCTTCTGGATGTCTTCCTTGATCTGATCTTCTAAATTTTGTAGTGTTGCTTTTATTTCTTGAATGTGAAGAACCTGAGTCATGCCTGCTTTCAATTTTTGCATATGAAGGAGCTTTGTCAGATCTGTCTTCATATTTTGAAAATAAAGGACTTGTGTGAGACATATTTTCATCCTTTACAAGTGAAGGACTTGTGTCAGAATTGTTTTCACCTTTTACAGATGAAGGACCTGCATCAGATTTCTTAGGAGTATTGATCTCTTCTTTATTGTATCCAAGGCCAGATTTTTCATATGGTGATCTCTGACTATCCAAAATATCACCCAGGGTCATGGAGTTGTTCAAGAACTTGTTTTGGGTGTCTGACTTCTCAACCTTCTTTCTAAGATTCACAACTTCTACTTCCAGCTCATGAAAAGATTCTTCCTTTTTGTCCAATTGATTCCTTACTACATCTTCTCTCCTTTTGGCTTCTTCAAGTTGGATTTTAAGATTGACATAGTTTTCCCTTAGTTCCTTTAGATCTGCAATGTTTTTTCTTGAGACATCATCTTCCTTCTTTTGCTTGACTGATTTCATTTTTCAGTCTGTTGATTTTCTCTTCATTTTCTTTTGTTAGATCAACAACTTTTGTTTTCAATATTTTGATCTCATCTTCTTTGTTTTCTAACTGAATCTTTTGCTCATATAAGATTTATTTATTGTATTTGAGATTTTCTTTTATTTCCAGGATATGCTTCTGATTTCCAAGCTCATCATCTTCCTTCTCATTTTCTTTTACTTGACTAATTTATTTCTTCAACTTCTCGATCTCCTCTTCTTTCTCTTCTAACTGATTGTCCCGTTCATATATTATTTTATCATTGTCCTTGAGCATTTGATTTATTTTCAAGACATGTTTTTGACACTTTTTAAGGTATTCTTGAGTGTAGTCATGAAGATAGCTATAGTCTGATTCATTATGGCGATAGAGGTATTCAAAGAGACTCCAATCAACCTTTTCTTTGGCCTTTGATAGTTTTTATTCTTATTCTTCCATGGGATAAATTCTAATAGAACATTCTGTTATAGTATCTGAGTCTTCTTCTTTACTTGCAGAGGAGGATTCAATATCACTACTATTGCAATCGAAATATTGCGGAGAGTCCTTAACTTTATTGATGGCCGAGTCTTCATCTTCATCCTTGATAGGAATGTCTTTTGTGTCTTCATTGTTTATTTGATACATATTTTCTAACTTCAGCCATAAGTCCTTGGCGGATATGCATAGTCCTATTCTTGTCTTGACTATATCTGATAATCCATTGAGAAGAATCTTCAATGCCACTTCATTGTTCTTCCTTGCTCTTCTTTGGACTGTAATTTTGGATAGATTATTTGATGTAGTTAATTCCCAAGGCTTGCTTACTACTGAACTCCAAACCTCAGATCCTTTTGACTTCAGAAACTGTTTCATATTTTCTCTCCATGAGGAATAATCTGTTACATTGAATAAAGGAGCTTCAATTGCAGAGAGAACCATCTGTCCACCCATTTCTTCAGGATCTACCTTCCGGTGTTTAAACTATGTTTTGAAGGAACCTGGATCTGATACCAATTGAAGAACACACAACCCACACTAAGAGGGGGGGGGGGTGAATTAGTGTGTGAACTATTCTAATTTTTTCTCTTTCAAGTTACCGATTAAAACACAATTGAATAGATTAATAATAATCAAATCATAATCACAATGAACACATAGACACCTGATGTTTGTATAAACCTTTGTATAATTGATATGAACATAATAATATGAATATATGTGAAAGAGGATTTTCTTTAGCACCAACTATTGCTTCAGCATCAACTGAAGTAAGGAGCACCAACCCCTCGGAGAGAACCAACTCTCAACCAAGACCCAGCTTGGCACAAGACCCAGCTTGCTGCAAGAACCAAGTCTATCCAACTAGAGTTTATTCAACTCTAGTAGTAGTGATCCATTATAGAATAAATTATATCTTATGATCAGAGCTATATCATAAGACACTCTTCACCACATTTCATCTTCTCTATAATTTACATTTTCTTTCCTCTGATATCTTCTTGGAATTTTCTTCGGTTTTTTATCTTCTAATATCAACCACAGAGACACTTTCTTCTCCCACTCCTCCATGATTATATACTCTTCAAACGGTGTGAGTTTGATACAACTGTGTCCTTTCATTTCGACCATCGCACCTCTTTGATTAATTAGTCTTAGTTACTGTTTATTTATTTTACCGTGAAGGTTTTTCATAAATTGATCATAGTCATGGATCAATTTAATCCTTTATACTCGATCCTGAATCTTTGTTATTTTCACAGAGACCAAATTCCGTGGAGGTGCTTCCTTCAAAACATCACATATGACTATGTGTTATAGAACCATGGGCTTTACCAACTATAGAGACATATTATAATTTCATTTTAAAACTCTTATAGCATATGACCAACGATGGTGACCTCACGTTAGGAGAGACGAGTTCCTGATCGTTTATCGTTCCAACGGTCATGATTCAATCTACTGACGAGATGGATGACTGATAAGATTTTGGTACTTTTCCCTTCGATTCATCGCGACTTCCAATATTACAAAAATCACGATCAAAAAATTGCCGAAACAATCGGACAGTTCATATTACCCATGGAGATGGATGGTTGTCGGAATTTTGACACTTTTCCATTTGGGTCTTCGTTACGTCCAACCTTTCAAAACTCTCGATTATGATATTGTCGATTACATCTCGGAACCAATGACCAACTACGGTGACCAGGTGCTAGACCGAACGCACGCTTTGAGTGCTTTATTAGAGTCAACGATAATGATTCAATCACCCACTGATATGGACGGTTGTCAAGATTTCGACACTTTGCTCATCGAGTCTTCATGACCTCCAACAGTTCAAAAATACTGATTATGATATCGCCGAAACAATCGGACGATTCACATTACATCTCTAAACCAGATCAATGGTTAGTGTTTAATCCTTAAACTATCCTTCCATTGTTGTAGATCAACGGCTATGACTTAATCATGCATTGATATGGATGGTTGTCATAATTTCGGGATTCTCATTGTGACGTAACTTGCTGACGTCACTTGATGATGTGTCACAAGCCTATTAGCTATCACGTTTCATTCATATTCATGATTTTCACATACCTAAAATGATGTGTCAATTTGACACTTGTCAGTGTCTTACTGTGCCACATGTCCTTGTTGACGTGCTCTACTGACGTGGTCTGTCAACGTGTCTTACTCCTTGACTTCAGAGCTTCGAGTTTCAGGTTTATTCACTGTATGTTGTGGCCAATCTTCTGATCTCCAAAATGGTGAAGTCTAGGCTAAGGGTGCTAGCTCCTCTTCCAAGGCCCTTCTCACATGTGACCTGGAGTTATGACCCAGGGCTCAACACCCGAGTGTTTCACAATTTCATGATTCACGACTTCGAACTTGTCACTTCGCAATTTCTCTGAATCACGAATCCCCAAATTCATTAATCTGGTGCCACGTGCCAGCCTTCCAACCAACAAATAGGATCTCTTCGAAACTTCAAACTTCACTATTTCAGGATCTTTGAATTCTAGAAACTCCAATCCTCTAATTCACGAGTTTCGAAAGAACTCACATCTAACCGATGTGCAACTTCTCCTAGATCTAACGATCGAGATCCTTCGTCATCAGATCAAAAGTCATTGTCACTTTGATCAAAAGGTAGGGGGCTTGACAGGTCGTCTCGGGCTCCAGGCTGGTGAGCTTCTCTTGGAGTCCAAACACCTAGAGCCCCCACCATACCTTTGCACTACACGTCGATAAGCTATGGAGAAAGCTGTGTGTATAAACCTATATGTGTTTATTCATGCTTCCAGTGTGGGATAAATCCCATTAGTTGAGACAATCAACACCGTTAATTTCTTGATCAAACGGCTGCTAAAGCTTCTCGCCTTTTCTGCACATTGTTCAACTTCTCTACCTTTTCCTGTGCAATGGTCGACTGCATTCTACAATTCGATTCTTCCATCTTCAAATCATAGGAACATTGTTGATCCTATCGTGATCAACAATAGACATGAAATACTTCTGTACTTCTGAGCTTTGATATTCATACAATTTTCTTCTACTATTCACTCCTCCTCCTGAGCTTGCGCTATCTATCTCTCCACACAGTTTGACATCTTCTGCTGACTGATATACTTGTTGACATCAATGACAATCTCAACTATGGTAATTCATCATTAACAACAGATCATCAATTCGACTGTTGAGATCAATGACAATCTGTCCAACAACAGCCTAGGGATAAATAGTTGTCCAATGGCCTATTGTAGCAGAAAATGTCATCTCCAGCCATGATATTGACAAGAGGGTTATGCCAAAGGCAACCCCTACTCAACTCTTATCTTCCATACTACAATAGAGGAACCCTTTTATGGAGTTTTGTCGAATTATTCTTGATGATTGAAGAATAAGATTGAACGAGTTGAAGCTTTTGGGGACCAAAATCTTGCAAATTGGGAGGTGTGATCTGAATTTCATCCTCTCCAAAACTTTGTGATAAGCACTTAGTTTCTTACTCTTTTGTAAATTTTGTAAACATGTCATTTTTTATTTTATTTTGTCTTTTTGGCAAAAATTGGAAGTGCAAACGAACCATTGTGATGGTTGTATTTCAAAATGCATCCCATTAAAAAAATGAAGGTTGTAGCGAAGAGGACATCAATAGGGGAGGTGCGAGGAGAAATGCAGAATGACAGCAGAAGAAATTAGAGCTCGAAGAAGGAAATCTGCTTGAAGTTGGGTGGATGAAGGAGTTAATGTTCTGTTCACTCTAAGAAAAGGTGTCTCTGAGCCTTGGCCTCTACAATTTTGTATTTTCAGTGAGTAACTATACATAGAGTCTGTGTATAACTCACCACTTTGTAATTTTTTCTCCTTGGTGTAATAAAAATCCCATTTAAATGTTGAATATATGAGTTATTACAATATATGAGTGATGAGAATGTATGCATACTTTGTTGAAGTGTATTGTGAGCCTGTAGAACCCTTCCACATAATCTATTCCTTGTTGGGTGTTTAAGTTTCCTGTTGATCGATTTCCTCTTTGCCTGGGCGTTTTCTTGTTTGTCTAAGGCATTTTCTTTGTGCCTTAGTGTGTTCACTACTAGCCAGGAATTTCTCTTTCAATGACATGATGTACGAAAGCCATATGGGATGTACATAGTCTACACATGCCAAGGATTAATTGTTGGGAGAATTTATAGATATCTAGGTGGTTTTGCTCACTTCCGAGCATATAAATTCATCCTTGCATTATTTTTAATTGTAGTGGGTGACAACAAATGACCCTAGGCATTCTAATGCATCCCGGGTTATTAAAAACAACCTTCCAAACATTTTTACACACCACTGGTGATCAAATTCTCCCTTGGATCCTTTCTCGTAGTTGTTGTTCACTAAGTCCTACATGCAGAGGGTTCCCTTAATTATTGGTTGTTGAATCTTCCCCTTATCTATTTTTTTTAGCCACAGGTCGGCCTACTTCGACTTGGATTTGCATTTGGTCGAGTTTCCTTCCTCATTCGACTGATAGGCATCCCTTGGTTGACCCGACTTGGGTAATTTCGACTTGGGTAAATTCGACTTGGATAAATTCGAATTGGGAAAATCCGACTTGGGTAATTTTGACTTGGTCAACTTGCATTACCTCTGACCCGACTTGCCACATATTTCTGACTCATTTGTTTTCGACTTGACTTGTGGCTCAATTGGTCAAGAATTTCATGTAATCCAAAGAGCTAAGGTTATAATTTTTTTATTCCGTAAAAGTATCCATGTTGGTGAGATGGGTAGGCCATATGCCTACCATTTATGGATCATATGAAGAAAATTTTACCTTTGTACCTTTTGCAAGTCCTTCCTTTACCAATTATTTTCTTTTGGAAGTGTCACATGTAAAATCAAAGAAGGAATGCACATTGAATGTAATCACTTTCTTGTGATGAGATGAGTTACACCATCATACTTTCTTCTTTTTCTAACTTTAGTATTTGAATTGTATTATGACAAGTTCTTATGTGTAATTTTATTATTTTTTTCAAAATTTATGTAATATCATATGCTATTTCTTCAATACAGATGGATTACTTAGGTGTATGAATTGATAATTCTTTAATGGTACAAGTACAAAGTCTAAATCATGTTGATTATTTTAAATTGTAAAGTTTTTAATGGGCTGCAACTTGCCCTTACTTTTTTTTCTTTTATTAGAAAAAATAATTGTTAGTGTGTAAGATTTCACAATGTGATATATTGTCAAAGTTTTCTTGTTTTAATTGAGTTAGTTGTTTACGAAACTAACATTTTTGGTGAAGACATCTACCGAAAACATGGGGCTAAAAAAATCCCACCCAATGATAACTTAAAAACCATTGACAAAAGTAATATTATTATTTTAACATCATGTTACATTAACACCTCAATTATTTTGGACGTTATAACTCCTTACAAAACTTAGGAAAAATGATTTCATTACAAAACTCAAGAAAATTAAAGCAAAAAAATTTGCTTGCATGTATGTTCAATTTTTTGGGGGTGCATTCATCTGGAGAACGTGTCAAATCACCCTCCCGAGGACCAATATAGAGGACCAATATAGAGGACCCCACCCGAAATACTAAAAATTTAAACTAAAACGTAAAGCATTGAAGTCTTATACATAACAATGTAACAATAGCAAACACCATTACATGTAACATAATAAATCATAAATAATACATGTAATAATGTAACAACATAATAAACACATTCACAAATAATTGATCACCATTTGTATTTCTCATTGTATTTATAGAATTCGAAAGATATAGATCTAAGTCTTAAGATGAATAATCTAAGAATAGGTCAATTCAAAAATGAGCATCATTGTTCAAAGCATTGTCCCATTAGTCTTTGCATCCAAGTACTGCACAAATAAATAAATACCAACCATGGGAATGTTGTTGTCTAACAAAAATCATTTCTATTCTCTAGAATACTCAATAGCACACCAACCATCCCAAGTTCTGCCTCATTGGGACCAAGCATAGAGTTTGTTTTCAATGGTGTGAGGAGAAGTCAAGTTTGGGGATTGTACTGTATGAGTATCCTTGTTAATTATGCCTTGCCTTTCATTTAATCATTATCCTATGTCTAACTACCTCATGGTGGCCTTGATTGACCTAGATTCCTACCATAGGGAGTTTGTGAGCCCATAATGGCCCAGAGTCCAAATCCAACATTCCTATCAACAATTCGCCCCAGTTACCATTGATTTCAATGTTGTTACTACTATGTGTGGATAGAAATTTGAAGGTGGTTTCTATGAAATGCCCTTGGAATTTCATTTTGAAAGTCTCCCATGAGGTAATGATCCTGAGTTAGACATAACTCTGGAAGAAATTTATGTTTCTAAATATGTTTGTGTGGAGTGAATATCAACAAAAAAATGCTTGGCTACATTGTTAGTGGCATTGCTCCAAAGGACATGGCTGTTGCATTGTACTCTCGGTGCATGTACAACCCAATATGAATAATGCATGTAATATAAAATACAAAACACTAATAAAATCTAAATGAAAAATAGAGCACTACAAAAATGAAAAAAAACAATAATATTAATAAAATTGTAAATTAAACCAGGATAGCTATATCCTAACTTTGATATTTTAAGCATCATGATGTTTGTATCTTGATTTATTTTTAATATTCCTTAGTGCTTGATATATTTGGGGTTAAGATTGACCTATGATGGTTAGAAAATATGGTTTTAGATTTCATTCATATAAAATCAAGAATCAATAATCAGCACATGATAAAATAAAGGTAGCAAAACACACAAAATAACAAGAACATTGATGTATAGTGCATAACCCTCTCGGGAATAAACTCGACTCTTAACAATAAGATCAATTCATCTCTTACATCATCTTCAAGTGATTAAAAATGAGGAAAAATATCAAATATATATAGGAGAGGAGTTTATTTAGCTGCCCCCAAACCCATAAATGTGGGACCACAAAACCCAACCAATAACCACTAATGTGATTCCAAGGCCAACCTAACAACAACTAATGTGGGATATAACTACTAATATGATGCAGGAGCATCACCTTCAAAGTCAAAGACGCAAGTGTGGAGGTAGGGACATGACATCTCAACATTTAACGCAGGAATAAATCGAGTTGTTGAGATATTTTGTAAACAACATTTTTAAATATGTCGTGTTTGTAAAGTCATATAGGACAGTAAGAGGTTGCAGATACGGAGTGTTGACTCTTATCTGGAAATAACTGGTAGTTATTGTAATAGGACAAAGTAGGTAACAGCTAAGAGTTGATAGGATAGGTTGCATACAGGACGAGAGAGCTCGTGGAGCTAGTCCTTAGATAGTCTTTATTGTTGTATTGTAACAGATAGAATAAAGAGACTATGATTATGAGATAGAGATCAATAGAACAGAGTAGAGTAGAAGAAAGACACAGTGGAGAACTGCAATATATGTAGTTTGTTTTCATGAATGAATAGAACAAACATAATTGTCCCAAATCTTGGAATGTGTTCATTTGATGTAGGAATGGATGAATGTTATATTTTGTGAATATGGTTTAGTTTATTTTGTTCATGTATGATTGTTAAGAAGTTGATTGTATGAGTTCGTGATGAAACTGGATATGTTTCAATTGTTTCTCTTCTAACACTCGTATGCAAGGTGTGCATCTCGAACGCAAGGAGTGCGTCGATTGAGTCTCAGGTTGACTCAGAGGAGTTCAGAGAGAACAAAGGAAACTTAGACCAGGTGCAAGGAGTGCACAACGTCAAGAAGCGACCAAGAGTCAAAGAACCAGAACAGAGGAACGCCAGGTGGGCGAGAAGAATTTATTTTCAAGAAATCCTTCGAACTAAGTTATCAAAATCCTGAGAATGCAAGGAGTGTATGGGAAGTCGAAATCCTTTAAGGATCAAGCTAAGAAGGGATACCGCTTTTCATAAGTGTTGACGAGATCCAAGAGTTGGACTCGTAGGAGAAGCAGAGGTTGAAACCTTTGAAGACTGAGAAATATTCTAAGTCAGAAGAGATCAGAAGCTCACGAGGAGGAGCGACAGTGGTTGTTGGATCACAGTGCAAAAGACCAACAACCGTCTAATCAAAACAAGGTGCATGAGCCTTAGTGATTCACACACGTAGGAAAGAGAACTCAGCAAGGTTTGAGAACTGAGATTTTCGAAGCCCGAAGAGCCAGAAATCCAAAGTGAATCTCAATCGTTCGATTAGGCGAAGCAAATCTAAGTTGTCAGATCATCCGAAGTAAACTTCGAGCGTCGGATTGACCAAGTGAACCTGAGTTGTCAAATATCGTGAGTTCAGGGGGAGGAAATCTTGAGACTTGAGATTCCCGAAGCATGAAGAGCTGGAGAGCCAAAGCAAATCTAGATTGTTGGATCCAAAAGGATACCTGTTGGTGGGTCGTGAGATCTAGAGGAAGGCAAAGGTGAAATTTTGAAAAACTCGAAGCACGAATAGCCGAAGATCCAAGAGCCATCAATCTACAAGGGGACACTTGTCAACATATCATGAGCTCCGGGAAAATTGTAGTGGGGTTTCAGTTGAGATCTCATATTGTTGAATCCCGAAGATCCGAAGTAAATATGGACCACTAGATCTAGAGGATACGTGGCATGAATTTGTGGACTCCGCATAAAGTGTCGAAGTGATTTAGAGCCATCATATCTAGGAGAGACGTGGCATAGATCCATGCACTCTGGGTAAAGACCCGAAGAAATCCTCGATCGTCAGATCAAGTGGACACGCGTCAGTGGATTAAAGCCTTCGAATAAAATCCAATGGGGAAAAAGGGTGAAGTTGAGATTTGAAATCTCTGAAGTCCAAAGACCCGAAGGGGATATCGACCGTTGATCGAGAAGAGGGTCACAAGACTATTGATCTAAGTTGAAAGTTCAAACATCCGACGTGAAGGCAAGACCATTGATTGAGTAGGACAAGTGTCTTCATATCGTCAGCTTTGAAAAATTGGAGTACATAAGAAAGCAGGGTTTGAGATTTCAAAACCTCGAAGTCTGGAATTGTGAAGAGATCACATTCGTTGATCTAGAAGGGACAGATCTGGTTCGTAGATTTGGAAAGGGAAGATCTGAACTGTTAGTTCAGACAATACCATCAATATCACGAGATCGACAATCCCATAGCATTGTGGGGACAGGAGTTGCGTAGACTTTAAAATATTGAGGGCGGGCCGCAATCCAAACCGTGGTTTTGGCAAGATGACATGTGGAGGCTCGAGGAGAATTGTGGGCCGAAAAGTAGTTTGATCCCAAACTGCCTTCGGACACGCTTGCAATCACGTGGTCATGTGAAAGGTCGTCGCCTAAGGTCACATCAAGAGGGGGATTATTAGAAAAGGAGCTAATGCCTAGTACTCTGAGATTTCACAGAAGAGCGAAAGGGAAGGTTGCAGGTGCCATTAGACCTACACCAGGAAGCCGAAAGGGCATGTTTTTAGTTACAGAAGGAGACCATTAAGGTTTCAAAGGGTCATTTGACTCAAGAATCAGAGATCCTTGACCAAGAGGTCGTGTATCCCTATGGGGGAGTAGGAGGGCTGCATCAGGTGGTAACAGAGCTGATATTGAGTTTGTTTGCAAACATCAGACAAAGGAGAAAGGAGACAAATTGATATCATTTGTGGTATCAGGAATTTTATTTATGTTTGTAGGTGACGCAGTGGAATCATGCCAGCCATAAGGCATAGAGAGAATGCATAAATGGAAGAAGAAATGAGGTGACTCCGAATGATACTGGACACCATGGAAACAACACAGAGAAGAGCACCAGAAACTAGAGATATCAATGAAGCTAAGAGCGAAGAAGTAGAGGTCAAAGAAAATGTAGCAAAGGATGATGCACAAGATCACTTAATACAAATTGTTTCAAAGATAGGAGCCAGAGCAAGGATAGAGGCACCAATGTAAGAAGGAAATTTAGAAGTTGAAGAATTGTTAGACTGGGTACGTGCTATGGACAAATACTTTGATTATGAAGATATCGAAGAGGACAAGATGGTGAAGCATGCAGTGACAAGACTGAAAGGTCATGCAGTGCTATGGTGGGATGAATTGCAAGCCAAACGTAGGAGCAAAGGTAAGCAAAAAACAAAAGCTGAGATAGGATGGTAGCCAAGCTAAAATCCAAATTTATCCAAAGGATTACCAAATTAATCTGTTCAGGAGATTGCAGAACCTGAGACAAAAAATATTATTAGTGAAGGAGTACACTGAGGAATTCTACAGACTGAACATCAGGGCTGGACAGAAAGAGAATGAAGATGAAAAAATAACCAGGTATATCAATGGGATGAGATATGAAATCCAAGAGGAGATCAGCATGATGTCTGTTAGTAAAGTCAAGGATGCTTATAAAGCAGCCCTGAAAGCTGAAGAAAAATTGGACAGGAAACAAAGCCAACGAAACAAAGGAGGAAATTCAAGAAAAGGTAAGGGAATCAATAGAGAAAAGTTCCATAAGCTGAAGCATGAAGCTGGCAAACAACATAGTCACCCAGAGAAAAGTGGAAGTTCTAAGGAAGGACAACATGGAGGAAGAAGCTCTTTTTCAGATGAAGAGGAAGAGCCAGAGGAGGCAAAGTTAAATGTTATACCTGTGGAAAACTAGGACACACGTCTTGGAATGTCCCAAGAGAAAGAAAGAAGGAGGTGAAGCACATGTTCCTAAAGCATAGAAGCATGTGGAAGTAGAAGCAACAGAAGGAGGAAAGAACCTCATGATGAGGAAAATTATTCTTAAACCATAGAAGGAGGTAGATGAACCAGTTCAATGAACAAGTCTGTTTAGAGCTGCTTGCAAGAAGAAATACAGACTTTTCAAAGTGATCATAGATAGTGGGAGCACTGACAATCTAGTATCCACAAAAATGGTGGAGAAACTGTAGTTGAATACAACTGCACATCCAAACCCGTACAAGGCATCATGGTTGCAGAAATGACATCAAGTAATGGTAAGTCAACAATGCCAAGTTGAATTTAAAATAGGAGGTTATAGGGATGAAATATTATGTGATGTAATTCCTATGGATGTCTGTCATATTTTATTGGGGAAACCATGGCAGTTTGACCGAAAAGTTATTCATGATGGAAGAAAGAATACGTATACCCTAGAAAAGAATGGTAGGACACATATGTTGTTACCAATAGAAGACAAAGAGAAAAAGAGGGGAGCTAGTTCAAGTATACTTCTCATGACTGGGAAGGAACTCTTGAATGAAGTCGAGAAGGAAAAATAAATACCGTTTGTTGTAGTGAGGAAGTCTAGAGTTATCCTTACAAATACTTCTGTGGAAGATTTTCCTGAGAAAATCTAGGAACTGTTAGAAAATTTTTCTAACATAGGATTGGATGAGTTACCTCACTCATTGCCACCCATTAGGAGTATAAGCCATCATATTGACATTATTCCAGGAGCTAGTTTACCAAACAAAACAACATATAGGTTAACACCTAGAGAGAATGAGGAAGTCAAAAATCAAGTCTAGGAGTTGTTGGATAAAGGTTTAGTCAAGGAAATCCTAAGCCCATGCACAGTACCAACTGTGTTAAGTCCAAAGAAGGAAGGAGGATGGAGAATGTGTACAGATTCCAGAGCCATCAACAAGATAACTGTTAGATATAGATTCCCTTTACCAAGGATGGATGATTTGATGGATTGTTTGAGCGGAGAAAGCTATTTTTCCAAGATAGACTTGAAGAGTGGATGTCATCAAATAAGAATGAGAGAGGGAGATGAATTGAAAACAACATTCAAGACAAATGAAGGATTGTTTGAATGGTTGGTTATGACATTTGGGTTGACAAATGCACCAAGCACATTTATGAGATTGATGAATGAAGTATTGAAAGACTTCATAGGAAAATTTGTCATAGTATATCTGGATGACATACTAATCTTTAGTAAGACAAATGAAGAACACTTAAGGCATTTGACATCAGTGATGGAAAAGTTGCAGTAAGAAAAATTGCTGATAAATCTGAAGAAAAGTTCTTTTATGAAGATAGAACTCATATACGTGGGTTTTATGATCTCTTCAAATGAATTGAAAATGGATCCATAAAAGGTGAGAGAAATCAGAGAATGTCCATCACTAAGAAACATATTTGAGGTAAGAAGTTTCCATGGGTTAGCAAGTGTTTATAGAAAGTTTATCAGAAATTTTAGTGGTATATGTGCACCCATGCTAGACAATGTGAAGAATAAACACAAGTATTTTAATTAGATAGAGGAAGCTGAAAAATTTTTCAAAGTGTTGAAGGAGAAGATCACAGAACAACCAATTCTGGTCTTGCCAGATTTTTGGAAAACATTTCAAGTGAGATGTGATGCAAGTGGATTAGCTATTGGAGCAATCTTGAGTCAGGATAATAGGCCAGTTGCTTATTTCAATGAGAATTTGAATGACACCAAGAATAAGTATTCCACATATGACAAAGAATTTTATGCAGTGATTTAAGCTTTGAATAAGTGGAGACACTATCTAATTCCTAAAGAATTTGTCTTGTACAATGATAATCAAGCTTTGTAGTTTATTACTAGGAAAGAAAAGTTCAATCAGAGACATGCTAAATGGGTAGAATTTATGAAAATTTTTACTTTTGTCATTAAACATATTGATGAAACTGCTAACAAAATTACAGATTCTTTGAGAAGGAGCAGTTTAATTGTATATGAATTACAAGTGAAGACCTTAGGGTCTGAACACCTCAAGGAGATGTATAGAGAAGATCCATATTTCAAGGAAGCTTATGAGGCATGCAAGAATCCTTTGTTGGGAGACAGAATCCCATGGATTGAATATTTGATCCAGGATGGATTATTGTTCAAAGGGAGCCAATTATGCATTCCAAGATGCTCAATGAGAGACAACCTGCTGAAGGAGAAGCACAGTGGAGGTTTAGCTGGACATTTTGGTCATGATAAGACATGTGCACATCTGAGTAATTCGTATTATTGGCTAAGCATGAGGGAAGAGGTGAAAAAGTTTGTGAACAAATGCAAAATTTGTCAGTATGCAAAAGGAAGAAAACAAAACACTGGCTTGTATCAGCCATTAGCAATTCTAGAAAGGTCGTGGGATGCAATCAATATGGATTTTGTTTTGGGATTGCCTAGAAATCAGAAAGGGAGAAATTCCATATTTGTTGTGGTGGAAAGATTTTTAAAAATGGCACATTTCATACCATGGCAGAAGACAAACTATGTTACGCACATAGCCAATTTATTTTTTAGAGAAGTAGTGAGACTACATGGATTGCCTAGGAGCATAGTCTCAAACAGGGACACCAAATTTGTAGGACACATTTGGAGGACTCTATGGAAAAGGCTAGGGAAAAAATTGTCCTTTAGTTCAACATATCACCCTCAGACAGATGGATAGATTGAAGTAGTAAACAAGAGTATGGGAAACTTATTAAGGAGTTTAGTCACTGATCAAGGTTGTCAATGAGATCAGATTCTGGCACAAGCATAATTTGCATTTAACAATTCAGTGAACATGAGCACAAGAAAAATTCCATTTGAAATTGTGTATGGTGTACAACCAAGAGGGATTACAGAGTTGAGAGATCTGAATCAAGATGAGTTCAGAAGTGTTGGAACCGAGGATTTTGCAACAGAAATGCGGAAACTCCATGACGGAGTTAGATAGCAGCTACATGACAACAACCAGAAATATAAGAACAAAGTTGATCAAAAGAGGAGAGAAGTTCAATTCAAAGTTGAAGGTGAAGTTTTAGCTCATTTGAGAAAATAAAGGTTTCCAAGGGGAATGTATAACAAGTTGAAGATGAAGAAGATAGGACCATGTAGGATTCCCAAAAAATTCACAGCCAATGCTTATGAAATTGAGTTTCCGTACAATGTTGGGATATCACCGATATTCAATGTTGTAGACCTATATCCTTACAGGAGAGATGAGGTAGGAGAATTAGATGATCAGAAAGAAGTTCAATTGGAAGAACAATTGCTGACAGTAGAAAAAACTCAGATGAGGAAAATCATTGAACAGACAGATGGAAAGAAGACCAGGAGGAAGAAATATCCTGAGTACTTAGTGAAGTGGAAATATCATCCAATGGAAGATGCAATTTGGGTCACGAAACCTGATATTTTGAAGCATGGAAAAACAGTGCAGGAGCTCATGGACAGGAGTCCATGAAAATTTTAACCAGAGGAGTATGATGCAAGAGCATCGCCTTCAAAGTCAAAGACGTAAGCATGGAGGCAAGGACATGACATCTCAACATTTAAGGCATGAGTAAATCGAGTTGTTGAGATATTTTGTAAACAACATTTTTAAATATGTCATGTTTGTAAAGTTGTATAGGACAGTAAGGGGTTGCAGATATGGAGTGTTGACTCTTATCTGGAAATAAATGGTAGTTATTGTAATAGGACAAAGTAGGTAACCGCTAAGAGTTGATAGGATATGTTGCGGATAGGACTAGAGAGCTCATGGAGCCAGTCCTTAGACAGTTTTTATTGTTGTATTGTAACAGAAAGAATAAAGAGACTATGATTATGAGATAGAGATCAGTAGAATAGAGTAGAGTATAAGAAAGACACAGTGGAGAACTGCAATATATGTAATTTGTTTTCATGAATGAATAGAATAGAAAGAATTGTCCCAAATCTTGGACTGTGTTCATTTGATGTATGAATGGACAAATGTTATATTCTGTGAATGTGGTTTAGTTTATTTCGTTCATGTATGATTGGTAAGAAGTTGATTGTATGATTTCATGACGAAACTGGATAAGTTTCAATTGTTTCTCTTCTGACACTTGTATGTAAGGTGTGCATCTCAAATGCAAGGAGTGTGTCGATTGAGTCTCAGGTTGACTCAAAGGAGTTCAGAGAGAACAGAGGAAACTTCGACCAGGTGCAAGGAGTGCACAACGTCAAGAAGCAACCAAGAGTTGAAGAACCAAAACAGAGGAATTCCAGGTGGGCGAGAAGAATTTATTTTCAAGAAATCCTTCGAACTGAGTTATCGAAATCCCGAGAATTCAAGGAGTGTGTGGGAAGTCAAAATCCTTTAAGGATCAAGCTCAGAAAGGATAGCACATTTCATAAGTGTTGACGAGATCTAAGAGTTAGACTCGTAGGAGAAGCAAAGGTTGAAACCTTTGAAGACTGAGAAATCTTCTAAGTCAGAAGATATCAGAAGCTCAGGAGGAGGAGCGATAGTGGTTGTTGGATCACAATGAAAAAGACCAAGAGTCGTCTAATCAGAACAAGGTGCATGAGCCTTAGCGCTTCACACACGTAGGAGAGAGAAATCACCAAGGTTTGAGAACTGAGATTTTCGAAGCCTGAAGAGACGGAAATCCAAAGTGAATCTCAATCGTTCGATCAGTCGAAGAATATTTGAGCCATCATATCATCCGAAGTAAACTTCGAGTGTCGGATCGACTAAGTGAACCTAAGTTTTCAGATATAGTGAGTTCAGGGGGAGGAAATCTTGAGACTTGAGATTCTCGAAGTGCGAAGAGCTGGAGAGCCGAAGTGAATCTGGACCATTGGATCCAGAAGGATATGTGTCGATGGGTCATGATATATAGAGGAAGGCAAAGGTGAAATGTTGAAACACCTGAAGCACGAATAGCCAAAGAGTCGAGAGCCATCGATCTACAAGGGGGAACTTATCAATAGATCACGAGGTCTGGGAAAATTGTAGTGGGGTTTCAGTTGATATCTGAGATTGTTGAATCCCCACGATTCGAAGTAAATCTATACCATTAGATCTAGAGGAGACGTGGCATGAATCTGTGGACTCCGGGTAAAGTCCCAAAGTGATTCAGAGTCGTCGGATCTAGGAGAGACGTGACATATATCCATGCACTCTGGGTAAAGAATCGAAGAAATCCTCGATCGTCAGTTCAAGTGGACACACGTCAGTGGATTAAAGCCTTCAGATAAAAGCCAGTGGGGAAAAAGGGTGAAGTTGAGATTTGATATCTCCGAAGTCTGGAGACCCGAAGGGGATATCGACCGTTGATCAAGAAGAGGGTCACGGGACTGTTGATCCGAGTTGAAAGGTCAAACACCCAAAGTGAAGGCAGGATCGTTGATTGAGTAGGATAGGTGTCTGTAGATCATCATCTCCATAATATTGGAGTACGAAAGAAAGAAGGGTTTGAGATTTAAAAACCCCGAAGTCCAGAATTGCAAAGAGATCACATCCGTTGATTTAGGAGGGACAGATCTGGTCCGTATATTTGGAAAGGGAAGATCTAAACCATCAGGTCAGACCGTACCATCAAGATATCGAGATCGACAATCCCGTAGCATTGCGGGGATAGGATTTGCATGGACTTTAAAATATTGAGGGCAGGCCACAATCCAAACCATGGTTTTGGCAAGAAGACATGTGGAGGCTCGAGGAGAATTGCAGGTCAAAAAGTAGTTTGATCCCAAACTGCCTTTGGCTGTGTCTGTAATCTCATGGTCATGTGAAAGGTCGTCACCCAAGGTCACATCAAGAGGGTTCTTATCAGAAAAGGAGCTAATGCCTAGTACTCTGAGATTTCGTAGGAGAGTGAAAGGGAAGGTTGAGGGTGTCATTAGACCTGCACCAAGAAGCCAAAAGGGCTTGTGTTTAGATATAAAAGGAGACCATTAAGGTTTCATAGGGTAATTTGACTCAAGAATCGGATATCCTTGACCGGGAGGTTGTGTAGCCCTATGGGGGAGTAGGGGGGCTGCATCATAAGACCACAAGTCAATATTACATCAAATATGCTAACATCCCCCCTTGAACTTGAATTGGGGACACAAATAAATAAAGTTGACAAATTGTAACACCCTCTTTTCCCCCATGATTGCAATTATGATAAGACTTCATATGATGTGATTATGAAGCTTGTAATTATGTTTTGATTAATGAAAAACACCAAACAGATGAATGAGAGGGAAAGAGCCTTTAATGTACTTGCCATGATATCACAAGTGGAATTGATGAACCGAGATGGGTAATATGGCATGGTGAGGTAGACTGATGAGACTGACTGAATATTTTTTTGTGAAGAAATTGTTGGGTACATGTTAATTCTTTGCATGTCTGTGGGGGGGGGAGGGGTGCATCATATTTGACAACTGCATCTAAAAATTAGGTGGCTTTTGATATTTTAGTGTTTTTCATTATTTTTAGCAGTTTTCTAAATTAATCCTGAATTAAGGGATTAGGGTTTTGGTAGTTGTGGAAAACCTAAAATATTGTGTATATATTGTGTTGCGAATGGTGAAATTAATACAATAAAAATTTGAGAGGTGCAACACCAAGGAAGTCTAGTTTTCTCCCGGTCAAGGGTTTCCAACATAAATCTATGTGTACTATGTGTATGGGCCATTGATTAATTTATATTTTGCTTTAGAATTTGTATGCATTGCTTTACTTCACAGGTTTACAACTTACAAGTGGTATCAGAGAACGTTTTTTGGCTTCAAGGGAGCTCCATTGTTGTTGAGGGTTTGGCTTAGTATTGATAGATCAATTTTATTTTGGGTCTGTGATAAACCCAGGTTCAGTGAGATCTTTGCAGTGGTGATTTGTGTGTTGAAAGATAATGGAAAGAAGTTCTAGAATTGAGATTGAGAAGTTCAATGGTAAAAACTTTTAGCTATGGAAGCTCAATATGGAGGAACTTCTTGTAGACAAAGAACAATGGATCATTGTGGATCATGGTACACGAGCTACTGGTACACAACCCACTAGTACACAAACTACTGGTATACAAAATACTAGTACTCAATCCACTGGTATGTCAACAATAGATTGGGAGAAGTTGGATACAAGAGCAAGGAGTACAATTCTACTATGCTTGGTTGATTCAGTGTTATTGAATGTATCAGAAGAATCTACAAACAAGGAAATATGGGAAAAGTTGGGGAATTTGTATCAGTCAAAGTCCTTGGTGAACAAGTTGTTTCTTTGAAATAAGTTGTATCATCTTAGGATTGAAGATGAAGATTCTATGACAAAGCATCTAAATGCATTCAATACTCTGGTAAGTCAACTTGGATCTGTTAATACCATGTTTGCAAAAGAAGATAAGTGTATTAATTTGTTATGTTATTTTCCAGACTCTTAGTATAATCTAGTTGTAGCAATTGGTAGTACCAAATAATCTGTATTGAACTATGAGGATGTAGTTTCATCCTTGTTATCATAAGAGATGAGGCATAAAAGAATGGATAGTCATAGCACAGATGCTTTATCTATAAGAGGTTGACCCCAAGATATGAATACAAATAAGTCTTTGGGGGGGATCTAAATCTAAAGGTAGATGTAAATCCCCAAGAAAATATTTGAGGAAATGTTGGAGATGTGGTAAAGTTGGGAATTTTAAGAAAGATTGCAGGTCTAAGAAAGTTGATAAATCACAGGGATATAATCTTGCCACTTCCACAAAGGTGAAAACCTCCATTGAAGAAGGAGGTGACATTTACTTGGCATCTACAGGTACACATGTAGATTGTGATGTATGGTTGATCAAATCAGGTGCATCATTTCATATGACTCCTGACAAGGAGAGGTTTAGTGAATATGAAAAGTATGATGGTGGTGATGGAAGTATTAAGTTGTTGCTGAAAGATGGAAGGATTAGAATTCTCCCTAGAGTTATGTACATTCTAGATCTATCCAGGAGCATAATATCTATAAGTAAGTTGGATGATGCAGGTGTGGATACTTTATTGGGAAAGGGCACTTGCAAGATGGTTATAGGAGAAATGGTGTTGATGAGGGGAGTTCGATGTGGACCTTTGTACAAGTTGTTGGGAAAAAATTATACTGGTGGGTGTAACAATTATGTTTTCCTCGAGTAGATAAATAAAGAAGACAAGATCCATACTGTCCCTAGAAAAAATACCATTCTATGGCATCAAAGACTGAGACATATTGGAGAAAAGGGCCTTCGAGCACTACACGATAAAGGTATGGAGCAAGCTATGTCTATTTTCACCTTGGATTTTTATTTCTATGAGCATTGCATATATGGTAAACAAAATCGAGTAAGATTCCTATGTAGTGCTACAAGAAAAAAGGGGATCTTAGAGTTGATACACAATGATGTGTTTGGGCTTGTGCCTATTCTATCACTAGGTAAATTTGTGTATTATGTTTCATTCATAGATGATTTCTCAAGAAACACATGGATTCATTTTCTTAGGAAGAAATCTAAGGTATTTGATAAATTTAAAAAGTTTAAGGCTTTGGTAGAAAATCAGACATAGAAGAAAATAAAGGTGTTGAGGATAGATAATGTGGATAATTTTGTGGGAATTAATTCAAAGAGTTCTGTAAGAAGTATGGTATAGCAAGGAAGAAGACTACTCCATACAAAGCTCAACATAATGAGGTTGTATAAAGGATGAACAAGACATTGATGAAAAAAGAAAGGAGCATGCTCAGTGGTATCAGGTTAGGACAAGAATTCTGGGCAGAGGCAGTGGGTATTGCATGTTACCTGGTAAATACATCACCCTCATCAACATTGGTGTAAAAAACTCCACATGAAGTATGGACTGGTAAGAACCTCTCTCTTGAACATCTTAAAGTGTTTGGTTAGGATTCTTATGTACATGTTCCAAATGAGAATAGGATTAAGTTGGATAATAAAGTTGAAATGCATATCTTTATTGGTTATAAAGATGGTATGAAAGGTTATAATATTTGGAAACCATAAAATAAGAAGACCATTTATAATCAGGATGTTGTTTTCAGAGAGGATAAAGATGTTCCCAAACAAGAATTCCTACCAAGGCAAGAAGAACCTGAGAAAATAGATTTTAAGATGGATGATGCAAAATTTGAATCAATGGAAGAAGATGAATAATAAGAAGAATAACATCATAATCCAATATTGAGGAGATCAACGAGGGAAATAAGGAAACCAAAAAGGCATATTCCACCTAATGTTCATGCTAATTTTTCTTTATCTATTACTAATGATGATCCCAGAATTGTCAGGGAAGGAGTGAGTTCATAGGATAGTAAACTATGGAATAAGGCCATGGTTAAAGAGATGGATGCCTTGGATAAGAATGAGGCATGGGATATAATTGAATTTCCAACTAGAAAAAATTAAATTGGAAACAAATGGGTGTTTAAGAAGAAGTTGAATGAAGAAGGTAAAGTGGAGAAATCCAAAGCTCGGTTAGTAGCAAAAGGTTATTCCTAGGTAGAGGGAATTGACCTTGTGAAAAAATTTCTCTTATTTCCAAGTTTACTTCTATTTGATTTCTTTTATTTGTTTATGTTTCTTTTGAGATTGAAGTAGAACAAATGGATGTGAAGACAAAATTCCTACATGGGGATATGGAAGAATAAATCTACATGAAGCAACCAAAAGGCTTTGCAGTGAAGGGAAAGAAAGAGCTAGTTTGTAAGATAAAGAAGTCAATATATGGTCTGAAGCAATCACCTAGGATGTGGTACCAAAATTTTGACACATACATCCTTGGATTGGGATTTGTGAGAAGTATATTCCAAGAAGGTTGTAAATCACTTCATTTATGTAGTGTTGTATGTTGATGACATGTTGCTAGTAGGAAATAACATAGATGCTATCAAGGAGGTCAAATCACAGTTATCCTCCAATATTGACATGAAATTTATCGGCGATGCTAACTTCATTCCAGGAATGGAGATTAAAAGAGATCATGAAAATAGGAAAATTTGGTTGAATCAGAGAAAATATGTTGAGACAATATTGCAGAGGTTTAATATGCAATAAAATAAACCGATCAAGGTTCCCATTCTTATAGGTGTCAATTTATCTGCAGATCAATGTCGTAAGACATAGGAAGAGGAAGAGGAAATGCCCCATGTTCCATATGCTAGTGTGGTTGACAACTTGATGTATGCAATGGTATGTATGAGACCATACATTGCACATGCAGTGGGAGTTTTGAGAAGGTATATGTTAAAACCAGGGAAGGAGCATTGAACAACAGTAAAGAGGGTTTTCGGGTATTTACGTGGGACTTATAGTTATGGATTGTGCTATCAAGGAAGACTAGGACTATACAAAGTGTTGGACATACATGGGTTTGTTGACGCATACTAGGCTGGAGATATGGATCGTAGAAGAACTACAAGTGGGTATGTGTTTAACCTATTTGGAGGAGCAATCAGTTAGATGATGAATCAGTTGGATGAGAAAAAAACAAGTTGTAGTGGCACTCTCAACTACAGAATATGAATACATGGTATCCATTCATGCATGCAAAAAAAGCATTATGTTTACAAATATTTTTTTCAGGTATTGGGTTGGTACAACAAGCAGTAAGATTAGATTACGTCAATCAAAGTGAATCTTCTTGGCAAAGAACCCAACTTATCATTCAAAGACAAATCATATTGATGTTAAATATCACATTGTGAGAGACATGGTTGAAGACAAGAAGGTGTTGTTGGAGAAGGTTAACACTTTGAATATTATTGTAGATTCATTGACAAATTCGGTGAGCCCTGAGAAGTTCTCCTGGTGTAGAGAATCAATGGGTATTGCTGCCTTAGATTGTTGACTATGTAGTCATGTGACCCCTTGTATGAAAATAAAACAACAAGTGGGAGAATGTTGGGTAGGTGTTAATTTGTTGCATCTGTGTGGGGGTGTTTGTCAGATTTGACGATTGGGTCTGACTATTAGGCAGCTTTTTCTATTTTATCATTTTTCACTCTTTTTAGCGGTTTTCTAAATTAATCCTGGATTAAGGGATTAGGGTTTTGGTAGCTATGGAAAATCTAAAATATTGTGTATATATTGTATTATGAATGGTGAAATTAATACAATGAAGAGTTGAGAGGTGCAGCACCAAGGAAGGCTGGTTTTCTCTCGGTTAAGGGTTTCCAGCGTAAATCTCTAGGTACTTTGTGTATGAGCCATTGATTAATTTTTGTTTTTATTTAGAATATTTATGAATTGATTTACTTCACAAGTTTAAAAATTACATAAATTAGGAAGCTTGTCCAACATTCCTACTTACATATGAAAAACCATAAACACGCACCTGCTAGTGTACTCACAGGCAATGGCACAGTGAACATAGGTGTTCATTGGTGCAAATCAAAAAGAGAAGAGTTTTAGAGAGTTTCCCTTGAAGAAAATAGGAAGATTGTCTAGAAGATTGATGATCACCCTGAAACAGAGAAAACCCAAATCCATACGGGAGCAATATAGGGCTACAACTTGGTACTTACTGGATAGAAACCGACACTAGTAATGGGAGGTCACCGAGGGAATGTATAGTAGAGAAGGGGCTCCCTTGTGAAAAGGAAATCCAATTGGGAATATAAATAATAAACCTATGGAAGAATTTACCTTAGTGGGAAGGGGGAAACTTCTTTTGTTGTCAGTGGAGGAGGGACAGTAACCTTTCTGATCATCCTAAATATAAGAACCAACTAAATCATCCCATTTCGAAATCATGGCTTAGCATGGGGGTGACATGCTATTAGAAGGAACTCTACAACATAGCCTACAGTCATGAGGAAATGCGTCCTCTCTTAGTTAGTTGGTTGTTTGTCGCTTTCACCAAATAGATAAGTGTTTGACTTGTCTTGTTTAAATATTTTATAATATTGTAAATACGTTGTTTCTGGTTTGACTTTTAAATATGAAAAACATGCATGGAATGATTGGATTCCCGAGTGAAATGGAATATGATGTAACATATAGTACTATTGAGCACATTTTATATTGACTTATTCTTTGAGGAAACTTGTGAGGAAGTGATCCGGTTATGATACATTGTGATTATGCTTTTCTTATGATATATATATTATGATTTCATTGTGATTATATGTTATATTTTAGATGTATTCATGTATCGACAGATATTACTAATGAGTTTCCCTGAGTATGCCAGATACATGATAGGTTGATGATGCAGATGGCATCAATGGTCCCCTTGGACTCCAGATTGAGTCAGGGAGTGGATTGCATTTTGTTTGAGTATTTAATTTTACGCACATGTGATATATGATTGATTACAGTACGTTTTATGTATATGGATTTTTGACATTGTTTTTGTTAGTGGATGTAGGCTTGACAATGCTTGCTAATCCAACTCACATAAGGAGTAAAGGGGTCATGCACAGAAACAAAAAATTGAGGGAGAGGTATGGAAGCGTCCCTATCACAACCTACTAGCAATCCCGTTGTGACCTGAACTATAGGTCAACGATTACCTAGTTCGGGAGGTCCACAATATCGTGAGAGGGACTGAGACAGTTGGTCATGAATAATTCTAAGGGGCATGCAATAAGTTAGAATCCTTATTCCTTAGAAGCCCTTAGTATCTCACAAGGTCGACCAAATGGAGTGTTGACTCCAAGGGTCAAAAAAGCTTCCAAAACTAGTCAAAGGTGAGTGGCACCCTTAGAGCACGGAGGTGCGCCTTGAAGGGCACATCGCATAATTAAATGTGATTCAATAAATCTAGGTGGCCTAGAAAATATTGAAATGTTTATACCTTGTTAGAATAAAATATTAATTAGTCAGTAAATTATAAACTTAGAAGCGTAACAAGAGTCTAAGCCTAAGTCTAAGACTAAGTCTAAGTCCGAGTTTAAATAAGGGACTAAATAAAATATTAAATAAATTAAAAAGATTTGAGATAAAATCAAACTCTAGGAAAAAGGAGAATAAAAATTTAAAGGTTGGGTAAAATGCACATGTGTGCATGAAATTAATAAAAGGGATTTTTAAAATAGAAATAAATTAAAACACGAGAGAATATTTGTAGACATAGAATGGTATCTTGAGTCAATCTACCACTAACTCTAACTAAAATAAGACTCCTAAACCAACTCAAACCAAGGTCTAGTTAGAGGACACTCATTAAATGGGAATTTGGGGAACTAAGAGATATCTAAGAGAAAAAATAGGAACATACTGGGGAATACGAGGGAATTTGTCTAATTAAATAAAATAAAATGAGGAATTTCATGTGCAACTTGGGGAGAGTGTGACAAGTGTGTGGGTCAATAATCATAATTAAATTAATTAAAATGTTAATTCTTTGTGCATGAGGACATGTGTCATTGGGGACTTTTCTATAAAAGAAATGAATAAGAAGGGAAAGGGATCTCACTTTTCTTAGTACTATTATGCTGCCAAATTTTTTTACTATGTTTTACTTGTGAGAGTTGGGATACAAAGCTTGTGAAAATAGTGGAAGCTCTTGCTTGCAAGGCAAGATTGGGAGCTATTATTTTTGGTTTTTGTGTGTGGCCCCTTTAAGGTTCAGGGGGCTAAGGGGGAAGAAGAGTACGCCTAGTGTTGGCTAGGAGGTACCAGTGAGGTCTTGGATTAGTGGGCAAAGGACATAGAATTTTCACAAACTTCACAGGATGAGGATCATTATCAATTTCGACAAACCTTGGTTACGGTACCTTAAAATTTTGGTAATTTATTATTTAATCATGAAATCTAGTTGCTTAATGTATTTATTTTAGTATAAATTTCGAACATTGTTGAAGTTATTTGATCATTTGAGCCTGTAAAATTTTTGGATGGAAATTTTATAAATCCCTATTTGTAAATTAAAACACGGATTTCTTTAGTACCGATTATTTCCTTCAGTTGTTACTCCTGTTGTAAAATTTTGTGGTTAGAATCTTTCCATTCAATTTGAATTATTATTAGTTGTTATTCTAGTGATTGTTAAGAAAATTGTATCGGACCATCTTGTGTAGATTTAAAAAAAAAAGAAATTTATATATATATATATATATATATATATACTACCCCATTGCATTATTATCCCAGTCAAAGTTGGACTGTCAGTAGCAAGGTATGGTTGTCGGATACATGGAATTCACACCAGATGAATGACTGGTAAATAAAATTTCACTCCTACAAATATTTATATCTATATTAATTTCATCGAAGAAGTGATTATTTTACTATGATCGCATTGATCCAATAAATTGATCGCTAATTACATTATACAATCATTACTATATATGGAAATTCTATGATAAAATTTTTATTGTGAAATGAAAAGTAAAACTCATTAACATGTGCACAGAAATACCACATCACTAATCGACCTTTTGATGAAATTGGTTGGGACTAGTGATGTACCCTGGGTATTGTTGAGATCAATTCTCGCTTCCGAAATTTCCCTCCCCTTTTCTATTTTCCCAAATTCTTTTTTCCATTTATTTTCCCTCTTCTATACTTACCCGCATTCCCCTTTTCTTTTCTCCCTTCTCTTTTCCCCTTCTAGTTACTATACTTAGTCATTTTTTGAAAATGACGGGTTCATGGGTTGGTAGACTCACGGATCCTCATCTCCATCCATACTACCATATCATGAGTCCCACCAACCGTCGTATTATCCTATACTTAACCATTTTTACAGTCGCGGTTTCCCGGGTTCAACCTATCACATTCCAGGTTCTGTGATATCCATTTTTCACCCAAAGATCCATGATCTACATTATGACCATCAGACTTGTTATGAGTACCGAGCTCCTAATTTTTCATTTCTCTTGTATCCAAGTCCAACTGACCGCTCCCAAAACTTAGACGATTTTCTATCATTCACAACTGCGGGTTCCCAAGTTGGCGGTTTCACAAAAGTTCCCAAATCCTAATTGCTCTCGTCTGTCCCCGCCACCTTCATGCTTTTCCCAATATGCATTTAGTATGGTTTAATGCTAATCACTCATCATGCAGGTTCTGTAAAGTTCGTCATTAATAAACGAAGGGATTGAAGAGATTTCTCATTAAACCACATTAAAGAACAATTTACGAAGATTATATTATCTCTTTCAAGCGCTCATTTCAAATATTATCTGGATTAAAATAATGCTCTCATCAACTTATGGTAGCAGTAGCTTGACAACAATTCAACAGAGATACTTTAAATATTTTTGGACATGAGCACAAGAACTTTCAGTGGTCTATAGCATATTCTTACTATTCATCCCCCTCTACTCAGAAGGAAGTGATCTGGACATCCATAATTTCTCATGCAGGCTGTGTCCCTGAGGTTTTTGACTGCAAGGAACTGGTTTCTTGGTGCGCTAACAAATACATACCGAGTTAGCGGATTATTCAACTTCAAGACCATTCTCTTGTCTCTCTTTCACATCAAGTTCTTCGTAAGATGTTGAAGCTCCTTGAGACAAGACTTACTTCCTGGAGAATCCTGTAGATGTCCCTGAAGATATTACCAGGTTGCAGGTTTAATCATTCAAGAACCCCTTTCACGAAATTGCTTGGTTTTTCACTGGGGTGACAGACCAAGAAAGTACCACCAACATTTCCTGTATGATTCTTTATATCTTATATTTTACAGTTAAAGAGAAAGCTATTTTAGATTGGGAAAAACTGATTTCCATTGAAATCTCCTCCCAATTGTCACAGTACAAAAAGGACAAGAAATTCGTCATGTCTTCTTATTTGGTGTTTGTGATATCACATTGCTGTCAATTTCTGAAATTGTCTATATGTATGAAGGTGAACTATGAACTTGACCCAATGACCTTATGGTACCAAGCGTTATGGATGCCCAAATCTTCCTTGCATTTTTATGAAGTTTTCAATGATTTTGTCTCAGTTTTTAAAGGATTGTTGTTTGGAAAAGATACCCCCTAAATATCTAACTAGGAAAATAAATCCCTGTATAAAAAAGGGACGTTGGAGAAAATTCAAAATTACAATATTATCAAGATTTCCGGTTCTAAGGAAAATCCCTCTTTCCTTCCATGCCATGTAACCAATAAAATGTTTGTTACAGAATTCGAAAGGAAGTATAATTTATGGTTGCACTTTTTCCATGAGAAACAGAAAAAGCAATTCATACCTTTGCCTTGGAAAGTTGGGGATTTTATATTCAAAAATATAAACAAAATCAATGAATTTACAAACTACTTCCACAATTTGAATCTGAAATATGATGAAAAGATAAAAGGGTTTGACTTTAACGGAATTTCCGTGGAACATATACTAGTGGTAGGTTTCAACAATTCATTTAGTCATACTGTTCTGAATGAAGAAGAAGACAATAACCTAGGTACGCCTGCTCATAATGCTAGATATTTAGAGACAATACTTAGTACTAATGAATTTTACAAGAAAAAAGGAAAAGGTCCCAACGAGAAGAGCGCCCAGTCCCCAACTGTTACTCCTAAAGCTACAACAGCTCGAAGCAATGCTCCAGTGGCCCACCCATCTAGAAAAGTGACCAGCAATAGTTTAGGCAAATGAGGAGAAAAGAATCCCCCTTTGGGAAAAATTTAAATATCGCACAAACTTTCTCTGAGGAAAAATAGGAAAAATGTAGTGCAAGAGGAAGTAGACCAATGCATAGAGAGTGGTATCAATAGATTATCCCTTGAATATATGGAGCTCGAAGATGACATCGAGAAAATTTTCCCCACATTAAATCAGCCAGGGAACACGGCCCACTAGAATCCATGATTGGAAATTATTGAGAATGAGACCTTCGATGAAGAAGAGTCGTTTTCATTTCAGAGTGTTGTCTTTGACATCAAATTTAAGAAATTGATTATTGAAAAAAGTAATGTGAAGAATAAGAAAGGGAAATCTCGTTCAGAAGTTAACCTAAGAAATATGCGGCCTTCCCATATTTCTATAATTCACAGAGTGACTGAGGATGCTCTGAACGACTCCATTGGTGGTCTTGAAGTGAAAAATGAAAAGTTGAAGGAAAGGATCAAGGAAATGGAAGACACCTTAATTCCTCTTCCACTTCTTTGTATTCCTTTAACAACAGTCGGACCCACCACACCCACTTCTAAATTAAAGGGATCCTCAATCCTACTTACATCATCCATGAGCTATGTGGAGAATAATATTAAGAAAAGAATGACATTGATCATAGAGGCTTGGGAAATTTCAAAAAACATGGGTTCTTTTGGCACGAGGGCGCATTCCTTCCATGAGTATTTGCAAGCTGACCTAAAAAATGAAGAATTTTTTTATCTTGATGTTGTGGTACCATTTGGAATCAAAGTTTCCTATATGTCATAACTAAGGAGAAGAGAGGAGGATATGCCTTCTCCAAGACGGATAAAACACTTGAACGAGTGCTGGAAAGAAAAGATAAAAAACTTGAATAATATTTTTCAAGCGTGTAACCAAGATATATCAAGGAGGGAATAACTATTCAAAATGCTTACATAGGCAGACTTAGCCAGAAGCACTAACGAAATCCAAGGCCCCAAATTAATCCTCAACTCGTTGTTCCTAACAAAACAACAGTTTGACGAACAAGTTGAGATTTTTAAAGGGTTGTCAGTTGAAACGTTATATGGTATACTTGAATATGATAAGGACGACATAGAAAATTGGCTAGTGGACTACTCCATGAAACATCAGGACATTGAAGAAGCATTACATGGCATTTCCCATGATATAAATGTGTGAAGTGTGGGATTCCTGGTCCTTTCTCAGGAAATTTCTTTAAAAGGAAAAGAAATCATTTTCCTTTTATCTTTCTTGCAATCTTTTTACTTCTTTGATTTACCACAACAAAATTATGCAAAGTCCCATATTCTGAATATTTATAATTCTAAGAAAATCTTATATTAAAGAGGAGTACCACCTCTATAAAAATGCAAGAGGATTTAAATCCTCGTGAGGTTTTCGTTTCGGTCCTGACAGATTCAAGCATCAACATTTTTGGTGACTCCACTGGGGAATGAATTGAAATATGAAATATGGTCTAGTTTTTTTTTTGTTTTTTTGAAAAAATATATGACTTTGTCCAAGGCTGACCAGCCCCACCTAGAAATTAGATTGAATAACCAATGAAGAATCTTACACCAGTTATACAATTTGGTAATATCAATAGTCGATACCCGCGAAGAACCAGGAAGGTCTTGGTAAACCTTGGTCCAAGAAGAAGAAAGAGAAATCCTCCAAAGACAAAGGAGAGAAGAGCAAAAAGACTGGAGAAATCAAAGACTAGCTAGAGCAACACAAGAACATGGTCGATATTAAAGCTGGATGAATACAAAGGACCCATTACCAGAAGTAAAAGAAAGCAACTATGTATTCTAAGAAGTGGAAGTCACGTTCTTGGAACATTTGCGGTTATGGAAGAAAGAAATGAACAACCGCGAGATGAGAATCATGAAGAGAGACAAGGAGGTGGAAGATATGCTACAAGAAATCAAGGAAACCCAGGGTTTGAAAATTGAAGGAGGTTAAGAGATTCCCCTCTAAATCTTGTAGGTGAGCAACATGATCTCCTTGTTCTCCCTAAGAGTACTTTGAAGGAATTTTATGGAGACGGAGAAATTGATGCAAAAAGGGATGATTTTAAGGATGGAAATTTATTTTAAAATGTAGAAACCTTGGTGAATCTTACTAATCCTTCATATGACAACTGTAAATGAATGGCGATATTTTTGTAAAAATATTCAAATTTCTAAGGATTTTATATAGTTTTTATAAAATTTTGGTGATTTTTAAGGTAAAATAATTTTGTCCTATAGAATTTGGGTGAATCATTTTTAAAAAAGTGAATCTCATTTTTGGAAAAACCACGGAAAATTAGCCCATGAGTGAAATTTAGCCCCTAAAATCATCCCTGACTCCATATGTTCCTTGATGTTTGTGATTAAATTAGCCCATGAGTGAAATTTAGCCCCTAAAATCATCCCTGACTCCATATGTTCCTTGATGTTTGTGATTTTCATCATGTTGAGTATGATGATGTCATGGTAAGGTTGTTTCTGCAAACCTTATCAGGAAGAGCATATGAATGGTATACGTCATTACCTAGTAGATCGATCCACTCATTTAATGACCTCGAAGCCATGTTTCTGACTATGTTCGCCCCTCCAATTTCTTATCATATCCTTCTCACTAATTTCACCTAGATTGGTTTGAGGAAGAATGAAAGAATACGATATTTCAATCTCAGGTTCAATAAAACTTTCAGTAAGATTCCAAAAGATAAAAAAACCGAATGACACAGTCTTTCTTGGTTGTTACAAGAATGGAATGCCCCTGAATGTGAAATATGCTATAAGAACATCCGAAATGGATACCTTGGATGAGGCAATAACTAAGGCCACTGAGATGGAAGAAATTGTGATTGAAATGGGTGTCGACCCCGACATTATACTGGGAAAAGTACAAAGGCAACTAGGAGGATTAAGTATGGATAATCAAGGAGCCTCTAGTTCAAGAAAGAATGAAGAATTCAAACCATGACTGGCTCAAAACCAAACAATCAGAGGTGGTTTGTTCAAGGGAACCATACCAGATGTAAAGGTAGACCCTATGGTGGCACAAGAAACTAAGAAGATAATTGAAATTGCACAAATGAATAGAACTATCAAGCAAATGTAGAACGAGATAACTGGACTAAGAAGGGGGGATAATTATGTGGAAAATCCGAGAATACCAGTCTAAGAGAAAAGAAGGAACCCTCCCCAAGAAAATATAGCGAGGTTTGAAAATATGGATAATCCACAAATACCAAGGGTTCCTAGACAACCAAACCCCAATGCAACTATTCTGAACGATATGTACAATGCAAAAAATGGTTGAGAAAGATAATTATTACTCACCTGATGAAAGTTATGAAACTCTACAGATGGATGGATGCGAGACATCCATGTATATATTTGAGGAGGGTGACAACAATCCCAACTCATAAGAAAACGTCACCTAGATGAGAGGATTTGTAAACAAGAATAAAGGCGATTCTGATAAGGAAAACCAAAAAGAAAAAGAAAAAGAAAAAGCAAGCGAAAAAGGGCGAATGAAAAAGTGACAGAAAACTTTGGAAGTAAAAGAAACACCTGATGTTAAACTCCAATCATATGACATACAATGTTGTAGAGGATTTAAATAATTTAAGGATAACTCTTCCCTTTACAGAAGTGGTGAAAATTCCCCAACAAAGGGAAAATATTTTGTTATTGTTGGATGATCTGTCCAAAAAAGTAGAAGTTGTTGTTACCAGTCCGAAACAAATCCAGAACCACTCAACTGCCAAGCTAAGAGGTAAAACTCCTCCCTTTTATATTTCAATTGAAAATCATGATGTTGCACTTCATAATTGCTTAGTTGATATTGGTGGGACCAATAATATCATGCCACTAGCGATCATGGAGGCATTGGGTATGAACTGTACCAAATATTACGAGACCGGTGAAAGTATATATGTAATTGATTCTAGAAAAGTGCCAGCGTATGGAGAAATCAAGGAATTTTATGCTTGGATCACGACGACCCCCTGTATTATTACAGTTTTCAATATTATTGTGGTAGACCTTCCTACAACATATCTGGGAAGAGATTGGTTTTCCATGATCGAGGGATATATAATGAATGATGGAAGCTACATGATGCTACCAGGAAAAGAAGGAACCATGATTAAGGTGCCCCGTGAACCCAGGAAACCATTCTCTTTCAGAAAGAAGGATAACGAGTTAATGGAAGATTATATATATGCAGGAATTGGAAATTATGTCATTCTAGACATGGAACATAGTGAAGGCTTCGAGCAGTTCAAGATACAGAGAATCAAGAATATTTGTTTGAAGGTTATTGGAGGATGTCATTCGATGGGGCTTGCTCTTGTTATAGGAGTGGAGTTGGAATTTTCTTGGTAAGTCCAAAGAATATTATGCATCCGCATACTATCAGACTCAAATTCACATGTACAAATAATGAGGTAGAATATGAAGCTTTAATCCAGAGGATGGTTCTTGCGAAATAAATGAAGATAGAACATATAATTTTTACTGGAAACTCTGAGTTGGTGATTAATCAAGTCACCCATAAGTATAAAATCAAGAAGGAGAAACTCAAGTTATATTTCAAAAGAGTTAACAAATTGATGGAATCGTTCAGTTCTTTCAACATTTGCTTCATTCCAAGGGACAAGAATCAGAAGACAGATTCATTGGCCTTGGCGGCTTCATTATCAAACCCAGATGGTATACAAAGAAAGACATCATTTCAAGTAGAAAGATCATTTCGACCTTCTGTACCTGATAACATGGAATATTTACAAGTGTTTGAGAATGATGAATAGTTGGAGATTTTTTTGTTGAACGATGATGATGATGAAGACAATCACATGTTTGTTGTCCCAAAAGATTGCATTCAATCTGAATCTCTTTTTATGAAAGATGATCATGCTAAGAATCTCCTAGAAGAAGTTTCACTTTGAAAGGTGCAAGAAACAAGAAAGGTCAATATTCGAATGGATAGTTCCACAAAATATGTCAATTTGGGAGTTACTTGCACCATTGAGGAAGTTGATCAATATGTGGCATTGTTTAAAGAATATCTTGATGCATTCACATGGACCTATGATGATTTGAAAGCTTATGACGAAACAATTTTTCAACACATCATTCCTTTGAGATAATAAGCAAATCCTGTCAAGCAAAAAACAAGAATGATGAACCCCAAATTGAAACCTCTAGTAAAGATTGAATATGATAAGTTAAAAAATGTCAGAATAATATCTCCCATTAGATTTTTCCAAATGGATTTCAAACCCTATGATAGTAAGAAAGAAGACCTGGGAAATCCGGATGTGTGTGGACTTTAGGGATCTTAATAAAGTAAGAATAAAATATAACTATCCTTTACCAAACATGGAGTTCCTTCTCCAACAAGTCACATGATCAGCCTGCATGTCCATGTTGCATGGTTTTTCTGGCTATAATCAAGTCTTGGTTGCTGAGGAAGATAGAGAAAACAAAACATTCATAACACCATGGGAGACATATGCATATGATAGGAAAATTCATGGCAGATTATCAATATGACTTGACAGTGCATTCAAAAACAAGGGGTGATCATATCCATCACTTGAGAAAATTTTTTGATAGATGTAGGTTATATGTGTCTCTCTAAATCCAAAGAAATGTCTATTCGCTGTAAATCAAGGAAAAATATTGGGTTATATTGTGTGAAAGGAAGGGATTTATATAGATCAAGAAAAAGTTAAATAAATAAATGAACTCAACACCTCGACATCTAAGAAAGGATTTCAATCATTTTTCGACAAGATTAATTTTGTGCGAAGGTTTGTTCTAGACTATGCAAGTATTATGAAGCTGTTCAATTTGTTGCTGAAAAAGTTGAAAATGTTTGAATGGACAACAGATACTCAAGAGGCTTTCAATAATATCAAAGGAGAAATCACCACAGCTCCAGTCCTCATTAGGCCATATTTTCAAAGGGATTTCATTATCTATTCGTTCGCTACAGAAATAGTTGTTGCATTGGTTCTTACTCAGAAGAATTCCAAAGGTGAAGAACTCCCAATCTATTTCATGAGAAAAACCCTACATGACTACGAATTGAGGTATTCAGAATTGTAAAAGCAAGCCTTGGCCCTTGTGAAAGTGGTAGTGCACTTTTGAACATACACACTAAAATCTCATGTTATTGCTTATGTTCCATCCTCGCCAGTGAACATGCTTCTGAATCAACAATTGAGAGAAGGAAAATGGGACAACTAGCTGGCAAAGATAGACGAGTATGATATTGAAATTAAACCTTTAAAGGATATCAAAGGAAAAGGTTTGTGCAAACTCATCGCAAACAATGATTATGTGGATGGAATGATTTCAATTTCAGTAGGAGAACCATTGGCTGATTCAGAATGGTATAGAGACATTGTATTCTACTTGAGATCCGGGCAGTTTTCTGTCACCATGAACCCAAAGGAGTGAAGAACATTGAAGATGAAGGCAAATCAATATGTGCTAATTGTTGATATACTGTTCAAAAGGAATTATGATGGCATATTACTAAGATGTGTTGATGAAGACAAGGTCCAAGAACTAATGAAAGAATTCCATGAAGGAATATGTGGTGGACATTTTGTACCTACCACAACCACCCACAAGATAATAAGAGATGGATTCTATTGGTCATAAATTTTTAGAGACTCATATGCCACAATAAAGAAGTGTGTATCATGCCAACAATTTTTAGGAAAAATGAAGAGATTTGTGATGCCTTTACAACCCATAATCATAGAACAACCATTCTCTCAATGGGGACTTGATGTTGTCAGGCCAATAAATCCAAAGTCGAGCAAAGGACACATGTATATTCTGACCACCACAAATTATTTTACAAAATGGATAGAGGAAGTTGCATTGAAGAAATTTGATTCTGAAGAGTTAATTAAGTTCCTCAAAGATAATATCTTGTCAAGATTCGGTGTCCCGGATAAATTTATCACTGATAACAATTCGATTTTCATTGGTTCGATTTTTTTCAGAATTCTGTGGACAATATGGAATTATTATGGGGAAATCATCAAACTGTAATCCACAAGGAAATTGTCACACACCCATTACCAGGCATAGAAAAATTTCACTTTTCTTAATCATCGAGCCAAAAGGGCTCTTCGGCTCCTTTCCAGGATCCTTACAATATATCCACAAGTCCTTGTTACGAAGCTAGACCCGTGCGAAATAAAACCATGCGTGAGCCTCCTCCACAGGACCACTGCCCTGTGACCACAAGCCTACACAGTCGGCGCTTCAAGACTTCGCATGTCGGGACTTCGATGTATGAGTCACCCCTGACTCCCCCAACTCCCGAGTTCAAAAAGGGGCCTAACGACCGTTAGCTCCCTCCACTCACGTGACCATTCACATGACCACCGGCTTAACCCTAATGGCGCATTGCATTTAGTGACCTTGAGGATTTTGATGCAAGGCACCCCAACACTCCAAGTTCCAAAACCCAAAGTTTCCCCACGTTATATCAACGGTCCACGATTCCCATGATCCGTTTGTCCAAATATCCCTGTCTCTTATTGGAACTTTGCATTTCACGACTTCTGGGGAGTTGGTTTCTCCACACTCCCAGTTCTCGAAACACCGATAACTTAGATCGATGGTCCACAGTCTGCCTTGATCCAATGGTCAAGATCTAATATGAATTTCCTTTTTGTGATTTTTTGCATGAGGGTTGAAAGGTTGTCCCCTTCATTTCCTGGTCCACGAAATTCTGAAATTCCTCCTGAGAAATGAATGGTGTAGATTTCTCTTGAACCAAAGGCCTCGATATCGTTGCTATTTTTGTATATCGTGAGTCCATGTTGTCCTCCCCTTTGACCACTCTAAATCGTAGGTCAGCGAAACTCTGCCTGACTGCCATGCATCTCTTCTATGTTTTTCTTCCATTAGCTGACTCGTGTCCTCCTTGAAATTTGACGGTCTGAGTTCCCATCGGGATTTCACATATCGCGAGTTCAAAGGGGTATCTACCCTTTGTTCGTTCGAACACCGAATGCCAAAATATCTTCTTGGCATGAGCGTTAAGGTTCGTGCCACTTCCACATATCTGATGGTTGTGAGAAGATTGACACTCCTTCCCAAAGTGTCTCCGTCATCCGTTCAACTCCTTGCAGTTCTTCCAGATCCGACGACTGTCAGCCCTCTGCATTTAGATCCAACGGCTACTATCTAGTCTCCTTCCTACACTCTTTTATCTTCTTACTCTATGATTCAGCAAAATACTGAGATCTCGCCACGTGTCCTCCTTAATGGATGGCCACGATCAAATCAGAACTTGCCTCATGCACATTCCTCCAGATCCAACGATTGTCGGTCCATGTGCCAGATCTAACGATCCAGATATAGTCTCCTTCTCGTGCATGTTCTCGCCTGTCTGGACTCTGATCAGATGATCCAGATCCTCCCATGATCTACGACTGTGATCGAGTCATGATTTCACATGTCGCGACTTTGGAAACTAAGGAGCTATGTCCTCTTAGCTCCCGATATCTAATCCCACGAGATGAACCAACGGTTCAGATCCCTTATGGATCAATGACTCCCATTCTTCTTGGGATTTGGGAGTGGAAGAGTTCCCACCATTATCCTCCTTGTAACTTCACTTGATCCAAGGACTTGCGGCTATCGGCATCCATCGAACCTACGAAGACTGAAGGAGTCAAGGCATTTAATGCTTACGCTCCTTCTTAAAATATAACGGTCGTGACACACCTCATATCCTCCCGAAAGGATCTTGTTCATTTATCTTCCAAACACAAGAATACTCACTTTCGATACTTGAAAGTCGCTATCCTTCCTGAGCTTCGTCAGATATGAAGGACTTAAGAGCTTTGCGCTCTTTCTCATGGACTTGACTCTTAGAAGAATATTCCACGCTCCCCTTGTGCTCATTCATCAAGTCTAGGACTTAAATGGGTCTCGGTCTCTGCTAGCCTCATAGGGAGCCTGTGAATATCTTCACTACCTCTCCTGATCTTAACATGCTTCGTCCTCCAAGGGACTCAAAACGATTAGGAAGGTTGACATGCACACATGAAACTGTGTCCATGGTCGATGAACACAAAGTTCATGACCTAACTTATGCCACCACAAGACACAAGTATTTACAAGTATGAAACATTTCCTAACCATATGATTTCTTACTGGCCTATTTATACAACCAAGAAGTAATAAAAGGGATACAGTATATCCATTAAAAAATATGCACAATTCCTAAAACATACACAGTATAACCAATTCATACACAGTTACGGCTAAATTACACAGGGTAGAAAATCGCTTATCTATTACAGGTTTCCGCCAACCAACTTACTGTGGGTGTTCATCCTTCCACCCAACCATAGGATTCTCTCTCTGTTTCAGCTTTTGTTCGGGTTTTGTTCTCTACAGTTCTCAGAGATTTCTCTCGGTTCTGGCCTCAAAGAGGTTCATCAGATGCTCACCCTAGCATCAGACTCATAGCCTTATGATCATGCTCTCCAAGAGAGCTCCGCGAATATCCCTTATGAGCTTCCCCTTCTATCTTACTGTCTGCTCGTGTATAACTGTCACCTTTCTTCTGTCAGAAGGAAGCTCGGGTCCACCTGGTCTGCCAAACCCTACGGTACTTTGGGCTGACTTCCTGCAGCTAGACCATGCCCCCATTCATGGGGGTATTTGGTAATTCAACCATCGGTCCTTTCTTCATTAACTTCTTTCCCTCCTCTAGTGATATCATGGCCAATACTTTCAATGCTTCACCCCCATAGTCAGTTATTCGAAACTCAAACAATAATACATTTACATTGTCCTCATGATTTAGCATGGTAATTCCTATTTTATGATTAATTGCAAATTGGGGGAAACAGGGTGTTACAATTCCCTTCCCCTTAAAGTAACATCGTCCTCGATGTTCTAGTGCAGACCTAGTCGGCCCTCAGGTCAAGGATCCGCTTACAGGATCGTTCTTCTTTTCCCTTTGAGCCGGATCGGCTCTTTCAATTCCCTACTTGAATATTCTTTCTTTTGATCTACGGGTCCTTTTAGAAGCTTCCTTAGCGTGAATGGCACTAGGTGCAAGCTCCCCCTTCTTCACATGACCACTAGCTATGACCAAGGCCTAAACTGAGAGGTGCTTGTCACAACTCGCCACTCGTGAGTTCATGAGTCGAGACTCTCGACTCTTCCTGTCCAATCCCACGATATCCGAGATTGCGAGATGGGTATAACTCCTTGCTGTCAACGCCCTCCACGTGTGACCATTGCCTAGGCTTCCCACTAGTGCTTCTTGCCTTTCGCCACTTCGCAAGTCAAAAGGTTGGACTTTCGTCCCCTTATCTTACGAACCCCCGAGACACGAAAAGTCAACGGGGTGTTGACTTCCTTCAATGAATAATGCATGACTCCCTGTTGCCAGCGCCCTCCGTGCCTGACCACCGAATAGGCTTCCCACTAGCGCTTCTCACCTCTCACGCCTTCATGAGTTCAAAGGTCCGACCTTGGCACCTTCTTTCCCGAACCCTTGAGAGGCGAGATTTGACCTTTTGCCTCTTGTTCTTGCTACTCATGACTTCGCAAGTCGAAGGCTTGAACCTTCTTTCCCTTTTCTCCCGAGTCCCTGAGATGAGAGAGGTCAACAGGGTGTTGAATCCTTTGTATAGGTGACATTTGTTCACTGGTTTAATTCCCAGGCCCATTGTGTAGTTCTACCATGTGTCCCTCATGCTGGATCTCGGCACTTCACGGCTTCATGACTTCTAAAGTTGAAAACAACTCCCTTCGACCTCCGAACCCCTTAGACGCGAAATGTGATGGGGTTCCTGATCCAACGGTCCTGACTGACCTGGATCCTACCACCCTGATTTCTTCTAAGCTTACGCTTGAGGAAAGATCATCGTAACGTACCTGTTTCTCTACAAGATCTGATGGCTCTTGTGACTTCGTGAATTCTTCTCAAAGAATTTCGACTGTTCGTTTCTTCCTGGAGAATTCCTGCGAATTTAACCAAACATTTCTCCGCGGAACTTACCCGCTTGCAACGCAAACTTGCTATGCCTCCTTTCAATGCCTCAAGGCACCAACCTTCTGTGCTTTTCATCGAAAACTGCAAAGACCCTATCCTTCCTAATATTTCTCCAACTCCGAGTCTTAAAGAAGACTCCCGCATGCACTCCTTGCGGTGAATCCTTCAATTACTTCAAAGAATTGAAGTCCTTCGACTTCGCACACTCCTTGCAGTAATAGTCCTTCAATAATTTCTCAGGTTAACAAAATCTAAGACTTTACTCGGCCTGCGCACTCCTCGCACGGATCCTGTGCTCAAATTTCACTTCTTCGAGAATGAGAACAACGTTAACCCTCTGTTATAACCCTAAATTGCACCACACATTCTTACCTGGCATCATGCCAACTCATATCCCTTCTTTGCCAAAACTCTGCTGAACAACTCTTTGAAAATCCTTTTGTGTAAAGGCCCACACACCCTAACCCATTACTGCACGCGTGTACACACTGTTTGACTCACAACAGCCCGCGTGTACCTACCAAATCACGAAAAAAGGAAAGTTTCCGACGAAACAAAAAGATATGGGTCAGTTAACTGAAACTCCCGGCCCTGCATGGCTGAGGGTTCATCCAAAACCCTAGCTCCTTCTAGCCTATAAAAGAAGGGGTAGGGGTACCATTTGGAGGAGGAAAAAATATAGCGAAGAAACTCTTCCCATTTACATAATCCATTGTCCCGACCCTTTAGCCTTTCCTCATGCCAAAGGAGATTTAACGCAAAGCAGTTGAAGGATAGAAGAAGAGGAGCGCAGCATCAGGTTCAAGGAGCGGTGGTCTGTCTCAGATTTTGTAAGTTGATTCACTTTAAATAATAAAGAGAATGCTTTTCCCGTCCCAATTCATGAATTGTCTATGGTTTGATTAATTTATGCTTGATTTCTAACCCTTGAGTATACAAGTAGCATGCATGCATAGTTGTTGTTTGTCTTGAGTGCAGGTCATCTTTGGAAGGAGCATTGCGAGCAAGTAGTCAAGCACAACGGAGGATCGACATCGAACACCGGTAATAAGGTAGGTGGTCCTTTTCCATGCATTTACTGTGAAAGAGGGATTTAAATCTTGGGATGTAGGTAAAAAAGTAGTTTCTATTCGGTCAAATCTACATGCAAAGTCCAACCCTTATTTTCTAGTCCGTAGGGTGTTTTTCCCAACAACAGAATTGGTGACCGTACTGGGGAGAATACTCTTTAGGGTTCCTGGATTTATTTAAGTTTGTGGGTAGTTTAAAGAATAGGTTTTCTATTTTTTCTTTGCCTGTCTTTTTCTGTAAGGTCTGAGCTAGTAGGGAGTCTGGTTTTCCATACCAGCTTTCCCTGACTTTTGCTTGACTGTATTTTTCGGGACACACAGAGGTACACGCGGCCTACAGAAGGCCTGAATGCGTGTACTCGCACCCTATCCTCTAACAGCCCGCGTCTGAATGCTAGCTGTAGATATAGCAGTAGCGTGTAGGAGTTCAGAGAACCTTAGAGGCAGTCCTCCTCTTCCCTGTCAGATTCACACATTCTCAGGGGGTTTTCTGGAATCCCATCTAAGTCTTGCTAGTTAACATTCTTATCTCAGATTGCTTTTTTTTTTAGCCTTATTATTTTTCCTTGCATTTTTTGTTTTTTCTGTTAGAAAGAGTAGCCAAGCCTTCAAAGGATCCTTGTTATCAATACCATAGGCCTCTTTCTGGTCTAGACTGCCCGTTTTCACATTTTTCCTTAGAATTTAGATATACATGCGGCCTGTACAAGGTCAGCCTGCATGTACACACTTTCTGTATCTGTTCAGCATGCATTTGCACGCGTGCTGTTTGAGTGACAGTCACGTGCTTGTACATGCTACTTTTTGTTCAGGGTGGGGCAGTCATCCCCTCCTTTGATAAGAAGTATTCCTCTTAGGTGTTTGAATCTATGTTTGAACAGCCAGTATCTTAGGCTTCATCGTACCCTTAGCCTACTTTTTCTCAGTTAAGAGTTGACAGAAAAATAAAAAAAATAAAAAATTTGTTTTATGGTTTTTAGACGAGCATGAGAGTCATTGTTTTTTCAATTGCCTTTGTGTGATTCTTTAATCTAATTCTTTGCAATCTGCGCTTTAAGCCAGAATTGTTTTTCTTGGTTTTTTTCTTGTCAGTATTTTCCCGTTCTTGCTTTACTAGCACTTAAATAAATAAAAAATCTCTTTTCATTTTCTTCTTTAGTTGAAGAGTGTGTTTCTGCATCATTAGCTAGGGACAAGTATTTTATTTCGTAATTTTTTTGTAGTTCACTTAGATCATAAGTAGCTCATAGTCAAGCGAAATTCTTTTGAGTTTGCTGTTCAAATCTTATAAACATTAAAAATCTTTCTTTGTGAAAAGTTGTTGAAATTTTTCATTTCGTAAAAGTTTTTTGTTTCCAGTTTTTTCATTCATTTTTTTATTTCGTCTTTTACACATCATCAGTTTCACCCTCATACCCCTTGACATAAGATAAATCCATAAAATCAACACTAATTTTAAAATCTACTAGACTTTTATGTTTTTAGGGTTCACAAACTAGTTCAGGACTAGGGCCTTGGATTAGGTTGGAGAGGAAACTCTTCAAGGCCATTAAAAACCAAACATTAGAGTCTGAGATAGCAAGTGTCTAAGTCTAGTTTCATGGAAGTTATCCATGACCCCCCTCTAACACAGGGGATAAACGCGAGGTCGCATGCAGAAAGGTAGTGGAGATAACCCCTCCAAAGACGGACCAATCGTAGTGGGGAACACATATAGAGTGCTTGTTTTGGTATTTCGTCGTTTGCATTTGCCATGAGGCTTCATGGGTCTCGAATCCGTTCGAGGTCCTCAGTTGTCTTCCAAACCATTTTCTCTCGATACCCTTGACAGGTTTTGGGCTTTATACCCTGCTCATTGTGGTCTACCCGACTTTCGACTGTACCCGCCTGGTGACTGTTCGCGTGCTAGCAACCTAGTTGCCAATATTTTTAGGGACATACACAGGTGACTGCGAGGGTATACCGTGGTACCTAGGATAGACATCGGGCCATGCTTTGCAGACTATACCTGGAGGGTGATTCCGTGTTCGAGTTGCACTTCCACCGGTAAGTTGCTCTAGTGTTGGTTGTTGTAACTGTTCTTCCAAATAGTTTAGTGATTGCTTGTCTTATCTCTTAGGGGTTTCTTTCTAGTGTGTGTTCCTTTTGAACATTTAGAATACCTTGGCGTGTCTTGGCTCTTCTCACACAATGGAGGATCCTGAGCTCCGCTGGTCACGAAGGCTTCTTGGCCTACCGCCGGTTACACTGGAGCCACCCCCACCACCATTAAGGCGGAAGCTAGACCAACAAGGGTCTTTTGAAGCGACCAGGTTACAAACCTTTATTCCCAAACAACTCCCAAAG
>JZKD02S1094567.1:844424-875977 GCA_000966675.3 Picea glauca
AAAAAATTTCAAAAATCAACTTGAGCATATAGGTTAGGTTACCACCTTGACTTTTGCGCCTCGTTGTCTTTTTCCTCTGCTATAGGATCGATCCCATCACATTGTGACACAGAACAATCATATTTGCTTCAGAAGTGTCACAACTTGGCGGTAGAGCTTACCAGAACATGGATTCCCTAGGTAGGTCCTGGTTGCATTATGGTGTCCATGTCGTTTCTAAAAACCCTATAGGCTCGGGAGTCTGTATAGTATTCCCTGAATATGAGTTTGAGCTGCATTTGCATGATTCTTTTTCGCTCTTTGTCTCACCCTCAGGACTCCCAAAAATAGCGGGTCTCCTTTTAAGCCCTTTTCAGAACCTCTAAAAATGAAAAGATTGTCGAGCGATCTTGTGGCCTTTCACGCTCGTTAAACTGAAATTTGAAGTCACGTTTGTCCAGCGGTAGTTTACCCCTTTTTCTGTCTGGATGGTCAACTGTACAAACAAAGGTATACTCTATCGAATTCCCATTCTTTAGAAGAGTACTCGCAGGTATAATTTTATTCCTTTTTCGGACCTGAGGGACTAAATTTACGAAAAAGAAACCCCCACGGAGTCCATAGTTAAGCTCTTTTCAAACTCCCTAAAATTGAAAAGATCGCCGAGTGACCTTATTCTTTCACACATGTTAAATTGGTCCATAAGAATATTCCTGACAGAGTCCATAGTTAAGCTTTTTTCAGACTCCTTAAAAGTGAAAAAATGGTCGAGTGATCTTGTCCTTGTCACACTTGTTAAAATGGTTTTGAATTGATGTCTAATCGGTGCTAGTTTATCCCTTTTTCGAACCGACTAGACTATTGTCGAAAAAGGTACCCCAGCGGAGTCTCCTTTTATGCTTTTTTAGACTCTCTAAATATGAAAAACCACCGAGATTACCTTCTATGGGCTCGTTAAACTTACATCGAAGGACGTTACCATTGTGTGTTCTATCAACCGCATTTGCATACCTTATCCACTAGCCTTGTGACAGTTTGCTTCTGCGTCTTAACACCTTTGGCCGTCGGATGATTTTCCCTGAGTATCATTTTACCAGAACATCAGTCTTGTCCGTGTGCCTTGAGATTGTATGTTTGCAATAACCATTCCTCCATTGTAACATAATATTCCTTTATTCTTTTTCCAAAATTATCGAAAAGAACAAAAAAATCAAATATACCTCAAAAAGAGGATGGGAAAAGTATTTTCTTTATTGGCAGCATAATGGGTCACCCTCGGATAAATCACATCTGTCCATTTTTTCATCAGACTATGGGATGTAGTATGACCTTAGAAAGCTTTTCTCGCTATATAGAGTTGTTTCCTCCACCGTTTGGTTATTCTTCCAAACATATGGAGAGTTTGCGTTGCCTCCTGCTTCGTAGACTTATGATTAACATATATGTTTCCTGAGTCTCATCACTTTTCGTGCTACTGTCCAAGGGAAGTTTGTCACTAAGCCTGAGTCGGCCCCTCTGCAATATGTCTCTTGTCTGCATACCCGGCCATCCTAAACATCCAATCAAGTCCTTGTTCAAAATCACTGAAGCCTTTAGTCTAATCACCAAGATTATCAAGTCCATGACCGACGAGTCGTCAAAGACCTCTAGGTAGTGCAGTTGTACACTCATATTACACTCCTACCCGAGTTTTGAAAGATTTTGAAGTTGTTGCTCGAGCTCTGAGGTCCAACCATCAGGCTGAATCAGCTTCTGGAAGATGGATACTCTATATGTATATCTTTCTGATTTCGAGATGTAGCTCCGCTGTGTATTATTCGCGGCTACTCTTTATAGTTATTTGACATGGATCTACAGTGTATTTGATTGGTAGCCATGGTTCTATTTTATCCCAAGCATGGGTATGCCTGCCTCGGTGAGACATTTGTTATTTTGCAGATGACACCTCCTGGTTCCTGATCCTTGGGTTCAATCCTTTAGGCACATCAGTAAAGATTGGTAATGTATTTCGGCCATCAGATGCTCTTTTGACCTCACACATTAGGGGGCATCTATTATAACCCTAAATTGCACCACACATGCTTACCTCGCATCAGGCCATCTCATATCCCTTCTTTGCCAAAACTTTGTTGAACAACTCTTTGAAAATCCTCTTGTGTAAAGGCCCACGCACCCTAACCCATTACTGCATGCATGTACACGCTGTATGACTCACAACAGCCCACGTGTACCTACCAAAGCACAAAAAAAGGAAATTTTCCGACGGAACAAAAAGCTATGGGTCAGTTAACTGAAACTCTCGGCCATGCATGGCCGAGGGTTCATCCAAAACCCTAGCTCCTTCTAGCCTATAAAAGAAGGGGTAGGGGTACCATTTGGAGGAGGAAAAAATATAGCGAAGAAACTCTACCCATTTACATAATCCATTGTCTCAACCCTTTAGCCTTTCCTCATGCCAAAGGAGATTTAACACAAAGTAGTTGAAGGACGGAAGAAGAGGAGCCCAGGATCAGGTTCAAGGAGCGGTGGTTGGTCTCAAATTTTGTAAGTTGATTCACTTTAAATAATAAAGAGATTGCTTTTCCCGTCCCAATTCATGAATTGTCTATGGTTTGATTAATTTATTCTTGATTTCTAACCCTTGAGTATACAAGTAGCATGCATGCATAGTTGTTGTTTGTCTTGAGTGCAGGTCATCTTTGGAAGGAGCATTGCGAGCAAGTAGTCAAGCACAATGGAGGATCGACATCGAACGCCGGTAATAAGGTAGGCGGTCCTTTTCCATGCATTTACTGTGAAAGAGGGATTTAAATCTTGGGATGTAGTTAAAAAAGTAGTTTCTATTCGGTCAAATTTGCATGCAAAGTCCGACCCTAATTTGCTAGTCCGTAGGGTATTTTTCCCAACAACACCCTCCTGAGATTTCATAGATAAAACTCTGAACTCTTGTCAACACACTCCTTGTGGACAACTTCGTTGCACTCCTTGCAGGAACTCTTGCTCAGATAGAGAAACAATTGAAACTCATTCCTTACCCTCTCTCAGACTTCAAACACAAAGCATGAAATCATATACACAACATATAAAGAAAATGTATAACAGAGAGGAAACATCCATGAGCATAACATTCAAAATGCATACACAGAGAACAAATACGGCACCATGAATTTGAATCGAAGCTCTTTCTATTAATTCAAATCTTTGTACATGGGTGTTTTCAACTACAGTTCTCTGCTCTCTTCTCTATTCTCTAAGCTCTATTGGCATAATAATCTTTCCACTATACTATGAGGGTGTCTATATCCCGTTTCCCTCTTGCGCTCTAAAACTATCTAATCTAGAATTAAATTCTATCTACCTACATTCATTACACATAAAGGATGTTATCTACTATGGACGAGAGCAGATCGCTCAAGGTCCTTTTACAATAATACAAGCATGCCTCCACTTAATGACTTCATTAATATTTCAAAACATTTTCAAAAAATGTTCTCGGTTCTTTTCCAGCTGTCTCTTGTCTCCGCGCTGTCTCACTGCTGGCTATGCTTGCACGCCCTTGCGATGCTCCTGCATCATACTCCCTCGCTTGAAAATTTTCATGGGCTCTTGTCCATGAGTTCGCGGATGGTCTGTCCATGCTTCTGGATTTCTTCTTCGTTCTCCTAGCTGGCATCTTCAACCGGATGGCCCTTCCACTTGACCAAGTGTTCAAAATATTCCTTTCGCCTGGTCCTCTTACCAACTCTTTTGTCCTGTATGCGCTCCATCTGCGGCTTTTCTGCAATTGGCATTTGTTTTGTCCATTGAATCTCTGGCTATTCACTACCTGCTTCTGGTTCCTCAGCTTTATAAGGGTACAAATCCGAGACATTGAATATTGGAGAAATTCTGATCCCATCGGGTAATTCAATCTCATATGCATTCGCCCCAAATTTCTTCAAGACCTTACATGGTATGATTTTCTTCATCTTCAGTTTATTATATGTTCCACTTGGGAACCTTTCCTTTCTCAAATGTGCAAGGATCAAATCACCAACTTCAAACTGAAGTTGTCTCCTGTGTTGATCTGCTCTCCGCTTATATTCTTGGCTTGAACTCTGCAATCGTTCCTTCACCTGGCTATGAAGTTCCTTCATCGCCTCTGCGAAATCTTCTGCACTAGCACTCCTAGTTGCATTCTGTTCTGAATCCTTCAGTTTTGAAACTCCTCTTGGCTGCATCCCATAAACAATTTGGAATGGATTGTGTCCTGTGCTTCTGTTGATTGAATCATTGTAAGCAAATTACGCTTGTGGAAGAATATTGTCCCACTAACTATGGTGTTCTGTCACCAAGCTCCTCAGCAAGTCTCCCAAACTCATGTTCACGACTTCTGTCTGCCCATCCATATGAGGATGATAAGCCAAACTAAATGAAAAGTTTGTTCCCAGCTTCTTCCATAAATTTCTCCAAAAGTGTCCTACAAACTTAGTGTCTCGATCCAAAACTATGCTCCTTGATAAGCCATGAAGTCGAATGACTTCTTTGAAAAACAGGTTCGCAATGTGAGTTGTGTCACTAGTTTTCTGACATGGAATGAAATGTGCCATTTTGGAAAATCTATCCACTACCACAAAGATTGAGTCAAAACCTCTTTGTGTTCTTGGCAACCCCAATATGAAGTCCATGTTGACTGCATCCCACGGCCTCTCAGGTATGGGTAATGGTTGATAAAAACCTGCATTCTGCCTCTTTCCTTTTGAATGTTGACAAATTCTACATCTGTCCACGAATATTTTGACATCTGCTCGCATTCCTAGCCAAAAATATGACTCATTCAACTTTGTGAACGTCTTGTCATGACTGAAATGTCTGGTCAATCCCCACTATGTTTCTCCTTCAGCAAATTCTCCCTCATGAAGCATTTTGGAATACAAAGATGATTACCTTTAAACAGTAATCCTTCCTGGATCATGTATTCTGCCCATTGACTCCTGTCCCTGAGAATTGGATTCTCAGCTGCTTCATATGCCTCTTTAAAATCTGGATCATCTCTGTACATGTCCCTAAGATCATCAAAACCCAATGTTTTGACTCTGAACTCTTGCAATAGCAAACATTTCCTGCTCAAAGCATCAACAACTTTGTTAGTAGTTCCAGAAATATGTTTAATCACAAAAGTGAAATTTTGCATATATTCAACCCATTTAACATGTCTTTGATTCAACTTCTCCTGTTGAGTCACAAATTGCAATGCATGATTGTCACTGTATAAGACAAACTCCTTAGGAATTAAGTAATGTCTCCATTTTTTCAATGCCTGAATAATAACATAGAATTCCTTATCATACGTGGAGTATTTTATATTGGCTTCATTCAGCTTCTCGATGAAATATGCTATCGTCCTGTCTTCTTGATTCAAGACGGCCCCTATTGCAAATCCACTTGCATCACATTTTACTTGAAATGTCTTTTGGAAATCAGGCAACACTAGAATTGGTTGTTCCGTGATTTTCCTTTTCAGCAAATTGAAACTTTTCTCAGCCTCTTCCATCCAGTTAAAAGACTTGTGTATCTTCTTCACTGTGTCCATCATTGGTGCACTAATTCCACTAAAATTCCTGATGAACTTCTGGTAGAAACTAGCCAATCCATGAAAACTTCGAACTTCAAAGATATTCTTTGGTGACAGCCAATTCTTGATTACCTCCACCTTATCTGGATCCATCCTCAACTTATCTACAGAAATAACAAACCCCAAATAAATGAGCTCCGTCTTCATGAATGAGGATTTATTCATGTTTATCAACAGCTTTTCTTGCTGTAACCTCTTCATTACTGTAGCCAAATGTTTCAGATGTTCTACCTTTGTTTTACTGAAAATCAGTATGTCATCAAGATACACAATGACAAATTTTCTGATGAAATCCTTCAGGACTTCATTCATCAATCTCATGAAAGTACTTGGAGTGTTTGTTAAACCAAACGACATAACAAGCCACTCGTATAACCCTTCATTGGTTTTGAATGTTGTCTACTATTCATCACCTTCCCTCATGCGGATTTGGTGATATCCACTTTTCAAATCAATCTTTGAAAAAAAATTGGCCCCACTCAAGCAATCCATCAGATCATCCATCCTTGGCAATGGAAATCTATACCTGATGGTTACTTTTTTGATTTCCCTTGAGTTAGTACACATCCTCCAGCCTCTGTCTTTCTTCAGACTGAGTACTATCGGAACAACACACAGACTCAAGCTTTCTCTAACCAAACCTTTGTCCAACAAATCCTGGACTTGTCTTTTGACCTCTACATTCTCCTGCAGCATCAATCTGTACGCTGCTTTGTTTGGCAAACTAGCTCTAGGTATGAGATCAATTCGATGACTTATACTTCTAATCGGTGGCAACGAACGAGGTAGTTCATCCACTACAATGTCAGGGAACTCTTCCAGCAGTTCCTGAACCTCTTCTGGTAAATCATCTACCCTTGTGCTGGTTAAAACAATCTTTGGCTTCCTGACCATAATGAATTGTGGTTCCTCCTTCTTCTTAACCTCTGTAAGAAGTTCCTTCCCACTCATGAGAAGTACAGTGTTGCTCACCTCCGGTTTTATTTCTTTATCTTTGATTGGAAACAACATGTGAGTTCTCCCATTTTTTTCTAGGGTGTATGTGCTCATTCTCCCGTCATGAATCACATTTCTATCATATTGCCACAGTCTACCCAACAATAGATGACAAACATACATAGGAATAACATCACATAGTATTTAATCTTTATACCCTCCTATTTTAAACTCAACTAAACATTGCTTAGTGACATTTACCTGATGTCCTTTTTGCAACCATGAAACTCTGTATGGGCTTGGATGATCAATCGTCTCCAGCTCCAGTTTTTCTACCATCTCCATTGAAATGAGATTGTCTGTACTAGCACTGTCCACAATGACCTTGCATACCCTATCCTTGGTATTCCAAGCAGTCCGAAAAATTCTATTCCTTTGGACCAAACTCTCCACTTCCTTCTCTGGTGTCAAAAGAACTTTTCACATCATCAACGATATTCCACCTTCAACATCCTCTGCCTCAACATTTCGCCTCTATGCTTCGGAAATGTGAGTCTCTCCTTCCTCTTTCTTCTTGTCTGGACATTCATAAGACTTGTGTCCAACCTTTCCACACGTGAAGCATTTTATCACTCCACCTCTTCCTCTTCCTCTACCTCTAGTACGAGGAAAAATGTTGTTATCAACATACTCTCCTCTCTGATCAACATACTGCCTTCTCTGTCCAGCATATTTCCCTTTCTATGAGCTTCCACCTCTCTCAATCTAAGGTTTCTTCCATTCTTCCTTAGGCTTCTGATTTCTATCTTGGACGACTAATTTGCCCCTGGCTTGACTTATGCCTCAGCCTCTTTGACCTTGTTTTTGGCTCAGCTTCTCCTCCGCCTTTAGAGCCATTTGATAAGCATCTTTCACCGTTCAAATGGTCATCATGCTCATCTCATCCTGAATTTTGTATCTTAGGCCATTCGTGTACCTGACAACCTTTTCATCATTACTTTCACGATGACCTTCTCTGATGTTCAGCCTGTAGAACTCTTCAGTATATTCCTTCACTGACATCAGCTTCTATCTCAAATTTTGCATTCTTTGAAACAGAGTAATCTACTAATCCCCGGGAATGAATTTCTCCTTCATCTTTGCAATCATCCTATCCTGAATCTTGATTTTATACTTACCTTGGCAACATATGTCAGCTTGCAGCTCATCCCACCACAATGTTGGATGTCCTTTAAGTCTCATGACAACATGTTTGACCTTCTTGTCTTCTTCGACATCTTCATAGTCAAAATATGTGTCTAAAGATCTAATCCAATCTAGAAACTCTTCAGCATCCAAGTTTCCCTCATAAACTGGAATGTCCAATTTGGCTCTTACACTCATTCTTGCAACAACTCTAATCAAGCGTTCATTTGTTGCATCTTCTGCTGAAATTTCTTCTTCTTCATGTCTAGCATCATTTTCGCTTTCAGACTCACTGAAATCTCCAATATCAGCTGTGTGCCTTTGTTTTATTTCCACATCCATGAGTCTGGCATGAATGTCATGCAGATCTCTTTCCATTTCTGGATTCTGCACCTGCCTACCCCTTCCTTCTGGCATTTCCCTTTCCTCTGGTGGATCAGTTGTTTACCTGTCTCTTCTCCTCGGTGGCATGATTGAAATTCCTTCTTTCTTTTCCTACCTAAAATATACAAACAAGAATTAGGATTTGATACCAGATGGTGCAAACCCACTTGGCCCTCAGGTCAAGGATCTGCTTACAGGATCGTTCTTCTTTTCCCTTTGAGCCAGATCAACTCTTTCAATTCCCTGCTTGAATCTTCTTTCTTTTGATCCACAGGTCCTTTCGGAAGCTTCCTTGGTGCGAACGACACTAGGTGCAAGCTCCCCCTTCTCCGCGTGACCACCGGCTATGACCAAGGCCTAAACTGAGAGGTGCTTGTCACAACTCGCCACTCATGAGTTCGTGAGTTGAGACTCTCGACTCTTCCTGTCCAATCCCGTGATATCCAATATCGCGAGACGGGTATAACTCCTTGCTGTCAATGGCCTCCATGCATGACCGTCGGCTAGGCGTCCCACTAGCACTTCTCGCCTTTCGCCACTTAGCAAGTTGAAAGGTTGGACTTCCGTCCCCTTATCTTACGAACCCCTGAGACACAAAAAGTCAATGGAGTGCTGACTTCCTTTCATGAACAATGCATGGCTCCCTGCTATCAGTGCCCTCCACTTATGACCACTGGCTAGGCTTCCCACTAGCGCTTCTCGCCTCTCACGCATTCGCGAGTTCAAAGGTATGACCTTGGCACCTTCTTTCCCAAACCCTCGAGAGGTGAGATTTGACCTTTTGCCTCTCGTTCTCGCTACTCGTGACTTCACGAGTTGAAGGCTTGAACCTTCATTCCCTTTTCTCCCGAGTCCCCAAGACGCGAGAGGTCAATGGGGTGTTGACTCCTCCATATAGGTGACGTGTGTCTGCTGGTTTAATTCTCGGGCGCACTGTGGAGTTCTTCCATGTGTCCCTCATGCTAGCTCTCGACACTTCTCGGCTTCACGACTTCTGAAGTCGAAAACAACTCCCTTCGACCTCCTAACCCCCGAGACACGAAATGTGATGGGGTTCCTGATCCAATGGTCCTAATTGACTTGGATCCTACGGCCCTGATTTCTTCTAAGCTTATGCTTGAGGAAAGCTCATCATAATGTACCTACTTCTCTACAATATCTGATGGCTCTTGTGACTTCGCAAATTCTTCTCAAATAATTTCGACTGTATGTTTCTTCCTGGACAATTCCTGTGAATTTAACCAAAAATTTCTCCGCGGAACTTACCTTCTTGCAACGCAAACTTGCTACGCCTCCTTTCAATGCCTCAAGGCACCAACCTTCTGTTCTTTTCTTCAACAACTGTGAAGACCCTATCCTTCCTGAGCTTTCTCCAACTCTGAGTCTTAAAGAAGACTCCCGCACACACTCCTTGTGGTGAATCCTTCAATTACTTCAAATAATTGAAGTCCTTCGACTCTGCGCACTCCCTGCAGCAGTAGTCCTTTAACAATTTCTTAGGTTCACAAAATCTAAGACTTTACTTGGCCTGCACACTCCTTGCATGGCTCCTATGCTCAACTTGAACTTCTGTGAGAATGAGAACAACGTTAACCCTCCTGAGCTTTTAGAGATAAAACTTTGAACTCTTGTCAACGCACTCCTTACAGACAACTTCACTGCACTCCTTGTAGGAACTCTTGCTCCGATAGAGAAACAATTGAAACTCATTCCTTACTCTCTCTCAGACTTCAAACACAAAGCATGAAATCATATACACAACATATAAAGAAAATGTATAATAGAGAGTAAACATCAGTGAGCATAACATTCAACATGAATACATAGAGAACAAATACGACACCATGAATTTGAATCGAATCTCTTTCTATTAATTCAATTCTCTGTACATGGGTGTTTTCAACTACAACTCTCTACTCTCTTCTCTATTCTCTAAGCTCTATTAGCATAATAATATTTCCACTATACAATGAGGGTGTCTACATCCCATTTCCCTCTTGCGCTCTAAAACTGTCTAATCTAGAATTAAATTCTATCTACTTACATTCATTACAGATAAAGGCTCCTATCTACTATGGATGAGAGAGGATCGCTCAAGGCCCTTTTACAATAATACAAGCATGCCTCCACTTAATGACTTCATTAATATTTCAAAACATTTTCAAAAAATGTGCTCAGTGCTTTTCCAGCTGTCTCTTATCTCTGTGTTGTCTCGCTGTTGGCTATGATTGCATGCCCTTGTGATGCTCCCGCATCATGTTCTTTCTCAAAAACACCTATCATGCCTTTCTCATTTGGCCACTTCAGAAGTCTTGACCTTTGTCCTTGGTCAGGTCCTCTTTCAGGATCTTAGTTTTCATCACCTGCCTTCAATAATTCTTGGACAACAAGCACATTAATCACAATTTTGTGTGAAAACATCTTACTGTTGTTCAAAATTCAAGAGGAGATTTCATAATCCAGCACAATACTTATCTGTGCAGTTTGTGGATTTCTATCCACATGGTTGTTTCTTTATCCAAGCTCATTGTTTTTCCTTAACATACCCATTGGGTGCATGATTCCAATTCAATATCTCACAAGATCTATCATGGTTTCATCTTCCTTGCGGTTACTCACCCTTCAGGCCCAAGCTCAAGCATCTCCTTCACTACTATACAGTCCCTCGGGCGATCCATCTTGCCTTGCCAAGGTTTTCTCACACAAGAAGAACTACCCACTGTGTGCATGATCCCAATAGTTTACAAGAACTATTAAGGTCTCCTCTTTCTTGCATTCACTCACCCTCCAGGCCCAGGCTCAGGCATCCCCTTCACTACTATACAGTACTCCAAGTGATCTGTCTTTCCTTGCCAAGGTTTTCTCGTACAGAAAAAAATTTAGAGACTCTGTCGAGTCTTACAGTCGAGGAATCCCTCAAACTTTCTCTATTGAGGAATCCCTCCGGCTTGTGTTACCTCAACACAATAATTTTTCAGGAAATCATGGCTTACACGGGGTTTTCATGGCTCAGTAGTAGCCATGTTCATCATCTTCAGCTTTGACAACGTTCATCTGTCCTTTCTGGACAAATATTTTCTTCTCACCTGTATCACAAGTATACAAGATTCATCAGACATCATTATAAATTCTAACTTTCAAAATTTTATTGCAAATATGTCACCTACAAATTTTCCATTCCACAATTTGTTTTCATGTTTGTCCCGCACAGGAACCGGATTCATAATTATGGGACTTTCCCTCCCATAACGGTTTGGCTCAATAGGCAATTGTCCTTCCTTATGGGCTTACAATGCTACCATATCCAAGAACCCTTTGCTTCCTGCAATAATTCCTCAGCTAATCAAACTGTTAGTTCTCATGCACATACATTTTTATTGCACCTTTACAACGACATCACAATAATTTCAGAATTGTGCATACTAACAATCAAATTCACTTTCTCAAAAGAAAATACCATTCCTTGCAGTTTGGCTCAGCAGACAATCGGTCTTTCTTATGGGATTACATCAATTCCATATCCATGACCTCTTTGCTTCCTGCAATTCATTCTTTCCATAGCCAAACAAAATTGTTAGTCTCTCGTGCATCCATGTATATATATATATATATTCAAAACCATGCATACTAACAACTCATCACATCTATATAAACATGAAAGGAAATCCCATTCTTTACCTATGCCTCATCTCAACATACCAAACTTTTCAAAACGTAATTCAACATTTCCAAGGGTTTTAACAAATGTGCCAATATCCATGGCCACATTCATACCCAATGCACTCTTGCATTATTTTTCAAGTTTCAAGTTCCTCACACTTTATGACCAGTTCTTGGCCATGGGGTGTTTGAATTTAACCAACCTTTTGCTCATATGGTTTATTCGTTTTCTTTCATTCTTACAACATGACCATACTACCTGCTATAGGCCGATCACGATCCCAAATCAATACACATGAACTCAAAATTTTCACATGAATGTCTTTACGCATTCCTTGATTATCAATGCATTCATGACATATCAGTTCATGAATTCTTCCTAGGGTTACAAATAGTGTTTACTACCAGAGGTTCATACCTCCATCATTGAGGTTCTTCTCCCTGAGTCATACCCTACTTGGGTATCCAAGGCATACAACTTCCTTTCAACGTTTCATATGTAACATTAAGACCATAAAACATTTCAGAAGGGATTCTAACCCAATCCCTTCATTCCTTGTGCCACATAGGTATGAACATTTGTATATTGGGTATGGATGCTAGTACCCCCTCTGATATTACCCCATCGGTGGTGCTCCATGGGGACTTTTAAAGTCCCTTAAAAAATCTTTCAACAAGAACCCTTTCATAGTCATCCTTTGATTGAGGTTGCCCATCATTGGCAACTGTCTTCCTCAATAGCTCCAATTCCTTTCTATACATAACATGCATCATCATAGTCACAATTACATTAGTCATAATATTAAACCAAATTCATGTATCATAACATATGAATTCATAAACATCCTCAAAATATCCTAGCATATCTTCATGCACTTCATCATATTATCTTCAAACGTTTCCATAAGTGCAACACAAACAGATTTCGATTGTATCTTCAACAATACAATCATTTTCGCTATGTGTCAAAACCTTTTTACTATCATTGGCGTACCAACATTCTCATCCAAGAGAAAACATAATACTCAACGAGGAAAGGATTGAGGCCTCTCCCCTTCTTCCAACTCCTCCTACACCGCCTGGGAATTTTCAGTCCAACTGAGTTATTTCTAAGGCCTCACTGTCTTTTCTCTACTTTTGCAATTCTACTCCCTGTCAGGATCTTCCTTCTCTTTTCCTTGAGCTGCCTTGGTTAGGCCTCACCCTAACCCTTTTTGGGATACCACAACATGCTTTAATAGAAACTCTTTGTTCATAATGAATCATGAACATGTGCATCCTGCACACTTCCATTCGGTTATCAGAATGGTCAATATTCAGGTGTTAGTCTTCTATTATTTACATAATGCTTTCAAAATGTAATTCAGGATTCTTATATATAGACAGGCTTTGCAGCCCATTGTCCAACCTTCAACAATTATTAGGGTTGTGACGGTGTTCTTTTGACATATTCCTTACACAGTTCCTCTACCGGGAACTCCTTTGGCATGCAACTTCCTTGTTGCATATCCATCACTATTTGTGATGGCCTCAGCCTTGAGTTAGATTTAGCTTTTTACTAAATAATCCCCTTAAGGAATATAAACATGCATCTTTGTTAACTTACATCTATAACATACTTAACCATTTTCATAATCCTAAGCCTACATGTAGCTGCCATAGGTATATGGTGCAGACCCCCCCCCTCTCTGCAAGGGTTGCATGACCTCTCGATCTTAGGATCTTCTTAATACTGGACTGAAATAGTCTTTGATTCTCTACTGGAACCTATAAGAAACAATCCATAGGTATTCACAAATTTTGGCCTGTGTGTACAAGCTCTTAAACGCAAGTCTCTTCCACATGACCATGCCATGTGACCACACACTTACCCAAAAAGGTGCATTGCGGTTTTGCGTATCGACGATATGAGTCAGTTGAATCTTCATCCTTCAAACTCTCTATACCTAAAATGCCAAAATTTTGGATCAGATCAACGATCACCAACAGCTCTCCAACCAACGGTTGTGATTATGTTGTGATTTCTCATTTTGTGACTTCGGGGCTTTTGTTATGAAGCACCTCGAATCCTTCGATCCTCAAAATTGTGAAATTTCAAAGTTCTCAATCTAACGGTCTTGATTCTTCCATGGTCTGACGGCTCAGATCTCGTCGGGGTTTCGCGTATCGGGATTTCATGATTTCGCCTGTCATGAAGTCGAAATACCTTTCACCTCCGTTCTCCCGATCCCCAAAATTGCGAAATTCTCTCTGGACAATCAACGGTCTAGATCACTCCTTGATCAACGACTATGATATTTTCACGAATTTCTCGTTTCTTCTTCCAAGCCCTTTGGTTTTGTGAAATTCCGATATCTCCTAGAAACTAACCAGTGCGCTACTTCTTTGAGATCTAACAGCTTGAAACATTTCAGCTCTTTCTAAATGGATCTTGACCCTCGATCTTATCCAATCTTCAAAATTATTTTCTGAAGAATTTCTCCCACTCAATCCTCTGTACTTGTTCTTTCTTCGAACTTCAGTTTTCTACGCTTCACCTTTGAATGCTTCAAATCTTCGAAACTTAGAAACTTTTTCTAAGTGTTTCCTCTAGAGACTTAAAGCCACTACTCCTCTTGGTATACTCTGCGCTCAACCTTCAGAGTTTTCAAACTTTAACACAAGCTTGATTCTATACACATGTTCGGCATACAAAATTTCCCCGCTATCTCTTCTGAGATTTTAAGTTACTTACATGACTAATCTCATAGTCATAACTCATACGGATGTTACTCTCTCTTTATGGGGACAACTAACAAGGGTCACTGTTGGGAATTAGCAACAGTCCCAAAGGACTCCTCTTAATCTTGCTTAAATAGATGATCCGTGTTGTCGATTCTAACCATTATAGGTCAGGTAATTTGACCCTACATATTTTCATCAGTCCTCTCAATCATGAGGAGTTATATACTCAAGGTTTATTCTTTTAATAATACAACAATTATAACTTGCTAAGGATCCTACCAGTCCTTACCAGATTTCCTAAATCATGAGGGAGTTCTTCATGAGGATCTTAACTCTTACCTAACCAGCCATCAATTGCAAGAGACTATACCTGCTTTAGTAGGTAGACACTGTCACACAATAATAGAACAACTCAGTTCATGTCCCTTGTTTGGCTCGTGCACTTTCATAACATAATTTATTCCACCTCTGTCATTCACATTCATGTCTCATCAATAATATTGATTAGCACATCCCTACTCCTATAAGAGTAGTTACCACTTTGTCAAAGGGACAAAATAATTCCTTTGATGGGATTCCGTAGGAACTCCCAAACTACAGTTTCATTCTGTAGTCCTTCTCTTTAAGGAGTAAATGCAGATAACAATACCTCTTTATGAAACTCGTGCATGAGCCTAAGAAGGCCAAGTGTTGTAACCATGCTATGATACCATTTTGTCACACACCCACGATAGGGCATAGAAAAAGTTCTCTTTTTCTTAATCATCGAGCCGAAATGGCTCTTCGATTCCCTACCGGGATCCTTACAATATATCCACAAGTCCTTGTTATGAAGCTAGACCCGCGTGAAATAACACCACGTGTGAGCCTCCTCCATGGTACCACTGCCCTATGACCACAGGCCTACACAGTCGACGCTTCAAGACTTCGCATGTCAGGACTTCGATGTATGAGTCACCCCTAACTCCCCCAACTCCCGAGTTCAAAAAGGGGCCTAACGACGATTATCTCCCTCCGCTCACGCGACCATTCCCATGACCATCAGCTTAACTCTAATGGCACGTCTCATTTCGCGATCTCGGGGCTATTGATGCAAGGCGCCCCAACACTCCAAGTTCCAAAACCTAAATTTTCCCCACGTCAGATCAACGGTCCACCATTCCCATGATCCGTCAGTCCAAATCTCCCTGTCTCTTATCGGAACTTCGTGTTTTGTAACTTCCGGGGAGTTGGTTTCTCCCAACTCTCGGTTCCCAAAACACTAATACCTCAGATCAAAGGAGCATAGTCCATCTCGATCCAATGGTCAGGATCTAATCGCAATTTCCTTTTCGTGATTTTTGGCATGAGGGTCGAAAGGCTCTCCCCTTCGTTTCTAGGTCCACGAAATGTTGAAATTACTCCTAAGAAATCAACGGTGTATATTTCTCTTGAACCAATGGCCCCGATCTTGTCGTTATTTTAACAGATCGTGAGTCCATGTGGTCCTCCCCTTTGACAACTCTAAATTGCAGGTCAGTGAAATGTTGCCCGACTATGATGCGTCTCTTCTCTGTTTTTCTTCCATCGGCTAACTCGTGTCCTCCTTGAAATCTAACGGTCTGAGTAACTGTCAAGATTTCACGTATCGCAAGTTCAAATAGGTCTCCGCCCTATGTTCCTTTGAACAATGATTTCCAAAATCTCTCCTTGGCACAAGCATTAAGGTTCATGCCACTTCCACAGATCTGACGGTTGTCAGCAGATCGACACTCCTTCCCGAAGTGTCTTTGTCGTCCGTTCAACTCTTCGCAGCTCTTCCAAATCCGATGGCTATCGTCCCTCTACGTTTAGATCTGACAGCTACTATATGGTCTCCTTCCTACACTCTTTGATCTTCTTACTCTATGTGTCAGTGAAATGTTGAGATCTCGCCACGTGTCCTCCTTAATGGACGACCACAATCAAATCAGAACTTGCCTCGTGCACATTCCTCTGGATCCAACGACTGTCGGTCCCTGTGCCAAATCCATCAGTCCATATATAATATCCTTCTTGTGCACATTCTCACCTATCTGGACTCTGATCAGACAGTCCATATCCTCCCACGATCTACGGTTGCGATCGAGTCACAATTTCACATGTCATGACTTTGGAAACTAAGGACCTCTATCCTCTCAGCTCCTGATAACTGATCCCATGAGATGAAGCAATGGTTCAGATCTCTTCTGGATCAACGACTCCCATTCTTCCTGGGCTTTGGGAGTGGAATGGTTCCCACCATTATCCTCCTTGCAACTTTGCTTGATCCAACGACTTACAATGGCTGAAGGAGTCGAGGCATTTAATTCTTACGCTCCTTCTTCAAATCTAACGGTAGTGACATACCTCAGATCCTCCCAAAATGATCTCTTCTATTTATCTTCGAAATGAAGGAATACTCACTTTCGATACTTGAAACTTGCTATCCTTCTCGAGCTTCGTCAGATATGAAGGACTTAAAAGCTTTGTGCTCTTTCTCCTCGACTTGACTCTTAGAAGAGTCTTTTGTGCTCCCCTTGTGCTCATTCATCAAGTCTAGGACTTAAATGAGTCTCGGTCTCTGCTAGCCTTGTAGGGAGCCTGTGCATAACTGTACTACCTCTCTTGAGCTTAACATGCTTCGTCCTCCAAGGGACTCAAAACGATTAGGAAGGTTGACATGTGCACATGAAACTGTGTCCACAGTCGACGAACACACAGTTCGTGACTCTGGCTTATGCCACCACAAGACACAAGTATTTACAAGTATGAAACATATCCTAACCATATGATTTATTACCGACCTAATTATACAACCAAGCAGTAATAAAAGGGATACAGTATATCCATTAAGAAATATGCACAATTCCTTAAACATACACAGTATAACCAATTCATACACAGTTATGGCTAAATTACACAGGGTAGAAAATTGCTTATCTATTATAGGTTGCGGCCAACCAACTGACTGTGGGTGTTCATCCTTCCACCCGACCATAGGCTCAAAGGCATTCAATCTTATCACTCTGGCCACCCTCGTTCCAAGCCATGATATCACCAGGGAACTCTCGTAGTTCTCAAGGATTCTCTCTCCGTTTTAGCTTCTGTTCGGGCTCTATTCTCTACAATTCTCAGAGATTTCTCTTGGTTATGGCCTCAGCGAGATTTTTCAGATGCTGACCCCAACATCATACTTGTAGCCTTCTGATCATGCTCTCCAGGAGAGATCCACGCATCTCCCTTACGAGCTTCCCCTCCTGGCTTACTGTCTGCTCGTGTATAACTGTCACCCTTCTTCTGTCAGAAGGAAGCTCGTGTTTGCCTGGTCTGCCATACCCTATGGTACTTTGGTCTGACTTCCTGCAGCTATACCATGCCCCATTCATGGGGGTAGTAGGTAATTCAACCACCGGTCCTTTCTTCATTAACAACTTTCCCTCCTCTAGTGATATCATGGCCAGTACTTTCAAGGCTTCACCCCCACAGTCAGTTATTGGCAACTCAAACAATAATACATTTACATTGTCCTTGTGCTTTAGCATGGTAATTCCTATTTTATGACTAATTACAAATTGGGGGAAACAGGGTGTTACAGAAATGGTCTTGCAGAATCCACAAATAAAACACTCATCCAAATAATGAAGAAAACCATTGACAAGAAACAAGGGAATTGACACTTAAAATTGACTGATGTGTTGTGGGCGAGCATAAAAACTCCAAAGGATATCACTGGGATGCCTCGTATACATTGATTTATGGGAAAGAAGCCAAAATTCCAATTAGCCTCAAACTTAATGCTTTGACTTTCGTGGTTATTACAGAAGATGCTGAAGACAACTCACCTATCCAAAGGAGGGTCAACCAATTGTTGAAATTGGAAGAAGAATGAAACATATCCCTAAATCGAACCTCTCAGAGATAGTGAAGTATCAAAATATATTTTGACCAGAGTGAAACTGTAAAAAAAATTTAGAAGGGAGAGCTGGTGTTAATCTAGAATAAAGCCAAGGAGAAACCATCAATGCATACAAAGTTCGAAGCACTCTGGATTGGACCATATGTCATCGATAAGATCCTGGGTTTTAATTCCTATATGCTCCAAGACATGAAGGGTAAAATATTAATGTTGCATATCAATGGGAAATATTTGAATGGTTTCTTCTCCTAAAACTTTCTCTTTTTCCTTGTACATAAATTTATTTTTCAGTTTGTATATTCTTACCTTTGACTCCATATCCCAATGGACAAAAGCACATGGTTGTAAAGATTCTGGATTCTTGACAACCCACAGGGGGTTATCGTCCCACAGTTGGAGTCAGTTGTGGAGATCAATTCTTACTTCCGAAATTTCCCTCCCCTTTTATATTTTCCCAACTTCTTTTGCCCATTTCTTTTCCCTCTTCTATACTTACCTGAATTCCCTTTTCTTTTCTTCCTTCTCTTTTCCCTTTCTAGTTACTATACTTAGTCATTTTTCAAAACCGACAGGTTCATGGGTTGGAGAGCTCATGGATCCTAATCTCCATCCATATTCCCATATCATGAGTCTGATCGACCGCCGTATTATGCTATACTTAACTGTTTTTATAGTCGTGAGTTCTCGGGTTCAATCTATCACATTCCAAGTTTCGTGATATCCATTTTGCACCCAAAGATTCGTGAACTACATTATGACCTTCAGAATTGTCAAGGGTACTGAGCTCCTAAGTTTTTCATTTCTTTTGTATCTAAGTCCAACCTACCACTCCCAACACTTAGAAGATTTTCTATCATTTACAACCACGAGTTCTTAGGTTCCTGGGTTGGCAGTTTCACAAAAGTTCCCAAATCCTAATTTCTCTCGTCTGTCCCCGCCACCTTCGTGCTTTTCCCAATATGCATTTAGTATGTTTTAATGCTAATAAATCATCATGCAGGTTCCATAAAGGTTTTCATTAATAAATGAAGGGCTCGAGGAGATTTCTCATTAAACCACATTAAAGAACGATTTGCAAAAGATTATATTATCTCTCTCAAGCGCTCATTTCAAATATTATCTGGATAAAAATAATTCTCTCATCAACTTATGGCAACAACAACTTGACAACAGTTCTGCAAAGATACTTTGAATATTTTTGGACTGAAGACCAAAACTTTCAGTGGTCTAGAGCATATTCTTACCATTCATCCCCTTCTGCTCAGAAAGAAGTGATCTGGAAATCCAAAATTTCTCATGTAGGTTGTGTCCCTGAGGTTTTCGACTGAAAGGAATTGGAAGCTTGGCGTGCTGAGAAATACATCTCGAGTCAGCAGGTTATTCAACTTCAATACCATTCTCCCATCTCTCTTTCACCTCAAGTGTTTCGTAAGATGTTGAAGCTCCCTAAGCCAACACTTACTTTCAAAAGAGAGGATTGCAAGAATTTCCTGAAAAAACATGACAATGCCTGGACCTCTTACTTGAGTTCCTGGAGAATCTCGCGATTGTCCCTGAATATATTACCAGGTTGCAGATCGACTCGTTCAAGAAACCCTTTCGGGAAATTACTTGGTTGTTCACCAGGGTGACAGGTCAAGAAAGTACCGCCAACATTTGCCGTATGATTCTTTATATCTTATATTTTACAGTCAAAGAGAAAGCTATTTTCGATTGGGAAAAATTGATTTCCATTGAAATCTCCTCCCAATTGTCATAGTACAAAAAGGACAATAAATTCTTCATGTCTTATTATTTGGTGTTTGCGATAGCACATTGCTGTCAATTTCCAACATTTTCTATCTGTAGGAAGGTGAACTGTGAACTTGACCTAGTGACCTTCTGGTACCAAGTGTTATGGAGGCACAAAGCTTCCTTTCATTTTTATGAAGTTGTCAATGATTTTGTCTCAGTTTTTAAAGGATTAGTTTTTGGAAAAGATACCCCCCGAATATCTGACCAGGAAAATAAATTCATGGATAAAAAGGGGACATTGGAGAAAATGGAAAATCACAATGTTAGAAGGATTTTTGGTTCTAAGGAAAATCCCCCTTTCCTTCCACGCCATGTAATTGATAAAATGTTTGTTACAGAAGTTACAAGGTAGTATAATTTCTGGTTTGACTTGTTCCATGAGAAACAGAAAAATAAATTCATACCTTTGCCTTAGAAAGTTGGGGATTTTATATTTAGAAATATAAACAAAACCAATGAATTTGCAAACCACTTCCACAATCAGAATCTTAAATATGTTGAAAAGATAAAAGGGTTTGACCCTAACTGAATTTTTGTGGAACATATGTTGGCGGTAGGTTTCAACAATCCATTTATTCATACTGTTCTAAATGAAGAAGAAGACAATAACCTAGGTGTGCCTGCTCATAATGTTGGATATTTAGAGACAATACTTAGTACTAATGAATTTTACAAGAAGAAAGGAAAAGGTACCATCGAGAAGAGCTCCCAGTCCCCAAATGTTAATCCTAAAACTACAACATCTCAGAGAAATGATTTAGTGGCCCACCCATATATAAAAGTGACCAACAGTAGTTCAGGTGGAGGAGGAGAAAAGAATCCCCCTTCGGGAAAAATTGAAAGCTCGCAAAAACTTCCTCTGAGATAAAAGAGGAAAAATGTAGTGCAAGAGGAAGAAGACCAGCGCATAGAGAGAGATATCAATAGATTCTCCCTAAAAGATGTGGAGATCGAAGCAAAAATTGAGAAAATGTTCCCCACACTAGATCATCTAGGGAACACGACCCACTAGAATCCATCATTGGAAATTATTGAGAATGAGACCTTTGATGAAGAAGAGTTATTTGCATTTCAGAGCACTGTCCTTGACAACGAATATAAGAAATTGAATATTGAAAAAAGTCATGTGAAGAATAAGAAAGGGAAATCGTGTTCAGAATTTAACTTAAGAAATATGCATCCTTCCCAGATTTCTAAAATTCACGGAGCGACCGAGGATGCTCTGGACGACTCCATTGGTGGCCTTGAAGTAGAAAACACAAAGTTGAAGGAAAGGATCAAGGAATTGGAAGACACTTTAATTCCCCTTCCACAATAATCAGACCCGCCACATTCGTTGCTAAATTAAAGGGATCCTCAAGCCTACTTACATCAGCCAAGAGCTATGTGGAGAATAATATTAAGAAAAGAATGGCATTGATCACAGAGGCTTGGGAAATTTTTAAAAACATGGTTTCTTTTGGTAGGAGGGTGCATGCCTTCCATGAGTATTTGCAAGCTGACCTAAAAAATAAAGAAGGTTTTTACCTTGATGTTGTGGTACCATTTGGAATCAAAGTTTCCAATATGTCAGAACTAAGGAGACGAGAAGAGGATTCTCCCTCTCGAAGCCAAATAAAATAGTTGAATGCGTGCTAGAAAGAAAAGGTAAAAAAATTGAATAATATTGTTCAAGCATGTAGCCAAGCTATATCAAGGAGGGAAGAACTATTCAAAAGGATTATAGAGGTAGACTTAGCGAGAAGAACTAACAAATTTCAAGACCCCAAATTAATCCTCAACTCATTGTTCCTAACAAAACAATAGTTTGATGAACAAGTTGATATTTTTAAAGGGTTGTCAGTTGAAAATTTAAATGGTATACTTGAATATGATAAGGGCGACATAGACAATTGGCTAGTGGATTACTCCGTGAAAATTTAGGACATTGCAGAAGCATTACATGGAATTTCCATTGATCTTAGAGACTTGGAGGGCGAGGTGTTCAACATCAAAATCCGGCATGAAATCAACATGGCACCAATGAAAACTTACATCGAACAATGGTTCAAGAAAGCTATCGATAAATTGACCAATGACGAGCAAGAAACAATTGAGACTGTTCATGTAACTGTTAATGAAAATGATAAAAGGACATCAACAAGAAAATGAATGAGACAAGAGACCATAATAGTAAGTTTATGCTGATCACATGTTTCTCCCTTTATCAATTCCTTCATCCAGTGATTCCACCTCTTTCACTAGAAAGGTTTAACCGAAGTCTGGTAACTTCTTGTTTTCTTCTTTCCAATTCATGTTGTTCTACTTTCACCCACCATCCTCCTTCTACGAGCTTATTTCTTTTATTTGTTTTCTTTATGGTCCATGAGAGCCCCAATCCTAGTCTATAAGACAAACACATTTTAAATTTCAAAGAATATGTAACAGACTATACATTTTTTAGAAATTTCAAGAGAGCTACTTTGGAAACAATCTCGACTGTACTTTGTAACCCCGATTTTCAAAATATAAAGTATTTGAGGTTGCTCTATCATTATATTTATTTGAGCTGCCCATGTGTCCACTCTGTTAAACTTATCTTATGCATGCAGACCATCTTCTTTTTATTTTTATGTGATCAGAAATATTTATTTAAAACTTTGATGGATGTGAGGAAATTTTGCTTGTTTTCTTTAAATGTGCGAAGTGTGTGATTCTTGTTCCTTTCTCAAGAACTTTATTTAAAAAGAAAAGAAAACATTTTCATTTTATCTTTCTTGCAATCTTTTTACTTCTTTGATTTACCATGACAAACTTATGCAAAGTCCCATATTTTGAATATTTAGAATCCAAAGAAAATCTTAAATTAAAGAGGATTACCACCTCTATAAAAAAGCAGGAGGATTTACATCCTCGTGAGGTTGTTGTTTTGGTCCTGACGGATTCAAGTGTCAACATGTATAGATCTTCTATTGAGTTCTATCTCTTTTCATTTTTTTTTAGCTTGAAAATCCAAAAGACAATTTTCCTTACTTACTCGTTCAGGTTTCGACTTTAGAAGAGATACGAGAATAGTCAAAAAGGAAGCTGGCTTCTTATGGAAGCAATTTTTTTTTTTTAATTTATTAGATATTGTGGTCATGTAGTGCTAAAGATTTCACCTCGGCAGATCCATTTGGAAGATTGCGACATTATAGGTTTCGACATATCACCTTCACAGTTCATTTCAAACATATCTATGGAGGCTATCAGGCCTCTTGGCACTTCTCATGACATGAAAGGATATAGTTTTAATGTATAGTTATTTTAGGGTAAATTCATCTAACTCTAGATCTCTTGGGTAGATAAAATCTTTAGGTTTGCACCTCCACAATTCTGATTTCATTCTAATCTTTCAGAGACAACTCTATCTTCCTTTATTTTTCTCCTCCATAAAGAGAAAGCAATTGTGTGCAATTGGGCCACTGGGAAAAGAGAAAAGGGATCAGTGTTATAATTATCCAAAGAGTGTCTATTCCTTTGTTCATATGGTTGTAGTATAAGTAATGTAAATAATAATAAGTTTAAGTTTATTTTGTTTGTGTGGTTTATCCATAGTGGATTTATTAAATTTTTAAAAATATAATTACTTTTGCACTAAATTTGAAGAAAGTCTATTTTAACCAGTCTTGCCGGACCTTTTCTGTTGAGTGAGTCGATTTAACCTTTAACCCTCTTTGTTCTATAGGGAACACATTCTTGTTTATTCAATCCATTATTCCGAAGCATTACCCCTTACTCTTCTCATTAAATGATGCACCTTATTCAATCTCTTCATCAAGGATTGTATAGTCTTCAAATTATGTTTCACCGCTTTAACTTAGATAAATGTTTAGATCCCTCCACTTTCCCACCTAAATCGTTAATACAAAAGATAGTGGATTGCACAAGTATTCAACTTTTTTCATTTCTAAATGTCATGATTTAGTTACATAGGTTTCTAGTTGTATGTTTTAAATGGTTACTATGGTATTTTATATAGTTATAAACTTTAGTTGTTTATCCACTGTTAAATGATATAATGGGAGTGAGAAGGTAATATTAAAGGTTGACAATGATATGGTGGTACGTTGAAATGTTAATTATGTAATTTAGTCAACTCATAAATGGAGTGACTAAGGGATATTTTAAAATAGATCAACAATAATGTGGTTATATAGTAATAGATTAGCTATAAATAATAATAACGATAACATACTCTATGATCATTAATGGAACTTGAGTGGTAAAGAATGATGAAATTTAGGTGTAAATCATTTTATCCTTGTAATAGGCTACTTATTGTTTAATAGACCAATTAGAGTTAGTGTTAGTCCTTCAAGCACTTATAGGTAGTGAGATTGTACTTAGCGTAATTGATTTTATTTTTACAATTGTAAATTGTCGAATATTTGCATAGATAAAAATAAAACTCCTCTATGACTACATGATCAATTACTTTTTAATTGCTTAAATAATGTTTTTTATTTACTAGTGGGTTGTTATTGGTGAGAAGTTACAGACTTGAATTCATCATGTGATCTGATGATAGAAAAGTTACATATTGATTATGGATCTTGATATAAGTTGACACTGAGTAAGAAAAATGTCATTTGATTAATATTAAATCATTTACTGGTTGTTATCTTTATATTTTATATTGCAATACTTATGTAATGTTCATAATTGAATTGCCTTAATATGTTTAAAAAAAAATAAAAAAATCATTTACTAAATGTTGTAGTCGATTACATTTATGTTGTGTTTGATGGGGTGTTACATATGATTATTTGTTTTCACTATCAATTTGATAACTTGTGAAAATAAGTACTCAATGTATGGGAAACATGTAGTTTGTAGAGTCCTGCATCTTGTGGATTAAAGCTTGTAGGATATGGACAAAATCTTCCATGGAAGATGACATAAGTTCCTTGATGTAGAGAGAGAGAGTTCTGGTATAGGCCTTGATTTTTTAAGCTGGAGAAAAACCTCTTGTCTTAAGTGGAAAGCTTGTAGAATATGAAAGAACTTCACCTTCGATGAAGTTAGAAAGTATTCGATGGTCTTATAACAACTTTTGAACTCTAAAATACCTAGTAAATTGTAGAATACCAATCAGTCAGAAACCCAAAATTTACTAAGTCTCGAATTGGACTGTCACTCTAAGGAAAATTTGTGTTTTGGGTCGGAATGACTCTTAGTCATCGATTTTTGTGTGGTGAGTATATCTCATACATTCGTCGAAGGGTAGAATTATTGAAGAGTCAATTTGTAAACTTGATAAGGATTTTCAACCCATCAGAAAGGAATTTGATGAGATATGGACTAATCGTTGAAAGTAGACGTCATTAAAGTGACCAAGAGTGGGGTCAGAAAGGTCCTGACGATGAAGGGGCCTTGGGTCATCGAATATTCAGAGGAACTATCTTAGCCATTGGATCTATTAAAGATTTGTTTTGGTGAGGAAGGATGTAAGATCATGAAGGTTGTCGATCTGATGAAGACCGGAGCAGAGACATATAGGTTGTTGGTGTCAGTCTCTATTTCGTAAGAAGGAAAGAAGTTAAAATCTTGAAGGAAGGAGTTGGAGGGATGATCTCGATGACAATGAGATGAAATGGGAACCGTTGATCTATCAGAAAAAGGCCTCAGTTGCTTACAACCATCAGATCTTAAATGACTTTCCACGAGGAAGGGGGGGGTAACCTAAGAATATTATTGGCCACGTGTTTAGAACCTAGTGAGCATATCTCGACCATTGGTGGAGGTGTCACTAACACTATTAGATCCATTGGTTGAGTTGCATTAATCAGAAAGATTGAAAACCCCTTCACATTCCCAAAATAACATATTGTTCCATAGTGATGTGGGAAGGTTTTCTTCAAAGAAAAGGCACATGGATGTCAAGACAAGTAAATCTAGTGGAATCATTTCAATGGAGTCATCCAATAGGAAGATTTCTTTCGAAGAGATGTCCAACAATGACACAGGACCATGTATTCAAAGGAAAAAGAAGACACATTCATAGAGTTCTCTGGCTAAAGAATTCAAAAAGTCTCAATCGCTTACCTTTGATGGAGAAAATAAGAAGGGAGAGGAGGCCGAAGCCTAGTTGTTGGGTTTGAAGAAGTATTTTTGGGTACACAATTATTCCTAGAATACCAAGACAAGGATTTCCATCTTCAACCTGAACGAAGGAGCTTCCATATGGTGGGAATATCTCAAGGAGATCAAAATATTGAAAGAAAGCAAACTTACCTAGAAGCAGTTTGAGAAGTACTTCAGAAGAATATATTTATCGGAGAAGTATTTTGATGACAAAATTAATGAATTCAATGACCATAAGTTTGGGAAACTTACTATGGATGCTTATGTCAAGATATTTATGGAGATGTTGAGGTATGTTCCTTGCCTCAAGGATAAGAAAGAAAGATTGTAACATTTTCTCAGTGGATTGCCATAGTCCTACCAGGGATGAATTGAATTTGATAAGCCAAATACCTTGGAGGAAACTATAAGGAAAGATAAGTGTTACTATAATATAACACTTAAAGGGATGGGCCATCAAAAATTTTCTTTCCTTAAATTATCTCAAATTCTCTTTCTGAGATCTACATTACCTTCTTCTCGTTGAGAGTTTTCCAACCACCATCGCCATGCTCCAATTCGATCTTAGGATTGAGAGATATGACCTTCCAAAGTTCTTCAAGCATTACTAGTCAAGGGCCACATGGGTCCATCTCATACATATCATTCAGAGTTCCCCAAAGCCCCGGAGCGCCCAGTGCTCCTATATCTATGGTGGAGATCCATTCACCATTAATTCGATGACGTATCTTCCTCCTTGTTAAGGCATACACCTAAAGATAATTAGACATTCGGTGCTTCAACACTGAGTGCCCCTTTTCTCTCTACACATGAAACCTCCCAGAGTTATGAACTCCCAAAGTCTTGTAATCTTGCCATGTGGATCTGACCTTCATGCCCTTCGGTCTCTCTACCAAATTACACCCCAAATCCTCTGAAGTTCAGAAGTCCTGGAGTCTCGGAGTCCCGATCACTTCACCAACCACTTTGGCCAGGTGGGCACATACCAGGGGTTGACACGTAGCAAGGGCTAGGGGTGACACATGCCCTCATCAGAGGGTGACATGTGTCATGCTCTAATAGGCATAAGAGATATGAAAAACTTCCATATCTCGATGACACGTGGCACCTTAGTTGCAGATCCACGTCACCCTGGATGATGTCAGTGAGCCACGTCAACCCAATACAAACAACCTTATAACGTCCTTCAGATCTCATGATCAAGATCTTTCCACATAGATCCATAGATCCATGGCTCCCATTGCTTCACAAATCTGGGCTTCAGAACTTATCAACACACCACACCTCAATTCCCCTAGAGTGCCAAGTCTCTGAACTATAGGATCTGGTGCCACGCGTCCCCTACATGTCAACGACTGACATTTACTCTGTCGTTCATGAATTTGGGAGTCTTCACACTTTGAAAACTCTTAGCCAATTTCCTCCGGAGGGCTAAGTCTCCGGACTCTCGAAGTGTCCACCCTTGCACGTGGTGATGTACTAGGTATGGAGGAAACTACAGGTGGGTCCCACATACTCCTCCCTCCAAATCGACCAAGCGGAGAGTGCCAGGTGTGATGCACGATAGGGTAGATATGACATGTGGCCCCTTCAGTGAGTGACACATGTCATGTGTTAATGGGCCTATAGGGTCTGCGAAATGCACAAATCCAGGTGAAACATGGCACGATAATCATAGGTCCACGTCACTATGGGTGACATCACTATGCCATGACACTTCAGAGTGATAGCCTCCCAAGCCCTTCAATATCACGGTCAAGGAGTGTCCATATAACCCCTGGATCGACAACCTCTACTACTTCATAACTTCGGTGTTCGAGGGATCTGTGGTGTAACTTCCTCCTTACTCCCGAAGTGGTCAGCGTCGGGCTGACCAGGACCTAAATATGATGGTTGAGGGAGGTCCCGAAGAGTTCCTAGATCTATGTGCCTTGTCACTTCGCAACTCCAACATTCAAAAGCTTTGGCGTTAAACCACCTCTATTCTCCCGAAGTGGGACTTTGTCGAAGTACTTAACACCACCTCTTAACTAAGTTTGATCTAATGACTGAGAGTGATTCCCAATGGATTCTCAGATCCATGGCTCTCATTACTTCATGACTTCAACATTTAGATATTTCGAGGATATATCATTTCTGTTCTCTCGGAGTAGGACTTTGCCGAAGTTCCCTCGACGTAGATCCAATGGTCAAAGGGTCTCCCGAATAGCCTCGAATCGGTGGCTTGCGTTACTTCGTGATAATTGAATAGATCAAGTCTTAATGGTGGGGCAAGTCTAACTGTCCCGGATAAGGAAAATTCCAGGCACCAGTTAACCAGGTGGGTAATTGTAACTATCATTTTCCTTCGGTTGATTTATAAATGGTAGGGTCAAAACACTCCGGAGCTTCAAACTCCTGGAGTTTCAAAGCCAAAAGGCTTAACTTCTTTTGAGCCTAGCGTAGGGTTCCTAGACCTTGGTCACATGGGTACTATGGAAACTCTTGTGGGATACACACTAATTCCATTATCTGTAAAGAGTTTAAGGACATGGGCATGTTCCCTCGGTCATGCGAGTGAAAGGTCTAAAGGAGGCGTCGTCCTTCCACAGGGTTTGAATTTGGAATTCCCATGAGGGTAGGTTTTAGAGACTGACAGGAATTATACATTCCAATAATTATTTCCCCAACACTATAGCAGACTTACATCTTACAACTCTCTAACTGCTCAGCAGAGTCAAACATACACCCATTTAAAAACACAAGTTCACAGAGAGATAATGCATATTTTTAACTTAACCATTCAACACAGAACTCATTCATAGACATATATATAATTCAATCATCATTTCCATTTCAACACATAGAGTATGAAGATACTTATTAGAAAACTAGAGTTCATTAAGTGACTATTGAAAGGGGTGCATGTTTCCACCCAACCATAGGCACAACCATTCCTGACGGATTTACCGTTTGCCACCCCTGAGCTAGACCATGATTCTCTGAGAGAGACTCTTTCTTCTTTTCCAATGAAAGTCAAGGATGAAGGTTACTCTCCTCCTCCTACAAGATCTTGGCAACTGGTTTTCCCTATAACAAGCAAGGAGGTCTGCTCGAGTACTACCACAGTCACTTGTTAGCCTCATTTATCAGCTTGTAACGAAAACCCTTCCCATGGCTTCTTGCGCCCAGAACATGGATGATTTTAGGGGCTAAATTTTGCTCATGTGCTAATTTTCCATGGTTTTTCCAAAAACGAGATTCGCTATTTTAAAAATGATTCGCCCAAATTCTATAGGATAAAATTATTTTACCTTAAAAATCGCCAAAATTTTATAAAAACTATATAAAATCCTTAGAAATTTGAATATTTTTACAAAGATATCGCCAAACATTTATAGTTGGCATATGAAGGATTAGTAAGATTATCCAAGGTTTCTACATTTTAAAATAAATTTCCATCCTTAAAATCATCCTTGGCCCAGAACGAGCTTATCATTCAGTTCTTTCCCAAACTAGAGCGTTGTAACCGCTCTTTTTCTCTTCTCAAAATTGTTCTTTCGACTCTGCTCTCTTCCCATATCTACTTTCTCGCTCCTCACCTCTGCCCACGAATTACCTATTTCTTTCCTTTTCAGCAAGGTTGCATGGGTCTGAATCCCCAGCTGATGGTCAGGTCTGAAAGTCTTACAGATGGGCACTCTACCTCATTTCCTCACTAACTCTTGAGTAGGACTCTTAAAACTACCACTCTGACTGGTAATTGATATATGGGTCAGAGGATTGTTCTGAGTCATTAAATCCAGTAAGGTATTGGTTTGGTGGGGGTCATCTCAACCATTCTTGGTTCCCCTCACCATCTCTCTCATAACATCCATGGTCTATCTTGGAAAACCCCCCTTTCGGCAGTTATGCAACACTTATCAATTTTCTATTAATAACAGAAAATACATACATTGAACTCTTATACAAAGGTTCATCAAATCGAACATTCACACATATCTAGTATGCCAAAGTATCCTGGATAGTTATATATATATTTACAAATTGGGGGAAACATTCACACATATCTAGTATGCCATAGTTATAGCTATATCTAGTATTCCATAGTATCCTGGATAGTTATAGCTAGTATCCTTAAAGGAACATCATCCTCGATGTTCCAGCTTCCGATGTGATATGTATGTACAGAAGTAAACAAAAATGGATATGCCTGTCTCATGGCATCCTCCATTTACCATGTATCATCTTGGCCAAAGTGTTTCAACTGTACCTTGACCTGTGCAATGGTTCTGTTCCTGAGTGGGGTTTGCTTCCTATCTATTATGCATTGAGGTTTCAGCAAGAATTATCCCTCTTGTTCCACCTAAATCACAGACCAATCAATAATATGATTAGAATCATGTACATAATTTATTTAATAACGAAACATGGAAAACATTATGTTCCTTCACTGTGGGAGGAAGTGCTAGCCTATAGGCTACATGGCCCACTCTATCCAAAATTTCAAAGGGTCCACAATATCGAGGTGCTAGCTTGGCACAAGCTCCCATCCTCAAGGAGAGTTTCTTGGGTCTAACTCTGAGATATACATGATCCCCTGTTTGGAACTCTCTAGGAGTCCTTTTTCTCTCTACATAGCTTTTATGTCTATCCTGCGCTATTTTCAGATTTTTTTTTATTTGAATTACTTGTTGTTCCATTTATTTCAGCATGTCTGGCCCGATTGTAATTCTATCTACTGGATTATTCTAGCTGATTGGAGTCTTGCACTGTCTACCATAGAGGGCCTCAAAAGGGCTCATCTTCAATGAATCTTGATAGCCATTGTTGTAGGAAAACTCTACCAGTGGAAGGTATTCTTCCCACTTCTTAGGCTGATGCATTACATGCATCCTTAGCATGTCCTCTAATACTTGGTTTACCCTCTCTGTCTGACCATTAGTTTGAGGGTGATAGGCTATGCTAAATGACAATTTAGTCTCAAAAGCAACCATTAAATATTTCCAAAAGCTCGAAGTAAATTTTGTATCTTTGTTAGATATGATCTCCCTAGGCATGCCATGCAATCGGAATATTTCTTTCATGAAGATACATGCAATATCTATTTCCTTGCAAGTTGACTTGACGAGAATGAAGTGAGAAACCTTGCTCAATTTTTCCACCACTGATCCAGGTGGATATCGGTGGCCACCCACCTTCTCCAACTGGCCCAAAACATGTTTCTGGCAATTTTGGTAATTTACTATTTTTAGCAGTTTTAACTTCCGGGGCCAT
>JZKD02S1094567.1:876027-894134 GCA_000966675.3 Picea glauca
GAGTCTTTCACTCTGTATTTTTACAGTCTCTGTACATTTCTTTCATTAATAGAAATTGTGTATTACTGTATCTCTGTGTTTATGGTTGCATCTCTGATACATTTCTATTATATTAGTGAATATATGCAATATCTCTGTGCATTTCTTTATTATATCTCTGCTCTCATTTCGTGCCGAAAATAATCCGGATCAACCACTACCATGATGGCATCATTCTGCTTGGATGATTTTGGTAATCCGGTGATGAAATCCATGGGGATGGTTTCCCATTTCCATTCTGGAATTGGTAGGGGCTACAACAGCCCTGCTGGATGCTAGTGTTCTGCCTTAACTTGCTAAAATTCTAGAAATTTATCCAAGTAATCAACTATGTCCTTCTTTAGTCCTGGCCAATAAAACAATTTTATAGTGGTCGTGATCATTTTCCGATACCCAGGATTACCAATATATGGTATTTTGTGTAGTTCATCCATTATGAACCTCTTCAAGTTATCATAATCCAGAATATACAACCTGCCTTTGCAGGCTAATAGGTCATTATTCAATAATTGATAATCATCATACTTCAGCCCTGTGGGCTCTTGCTCTAGGTATCATGTCACAGTATTGAAAAATGAATTTGTTTCTTGTGCACTTTTGACTCTCTCTTTGATGTTTGATTCATCGGTGCTTATAGCTTCCAAGTGAATCACTTTCATACTTCTACTAAGGGCATAAACCACCATGTTGTCTTTTCCTTTGATGTGTTTGATTTCAAAATCAAAGTCACTAAGGAGAGCCATCCATCTGGCTTGTCTGGCATTAAGTTTTGGTTGATCAAACAAGTACCTCAACCCACAATGGTCTGTCATATGCACAAATCTTCTACCTAGAAGGTAATGCCTCCACATTTTTAAAGCATGCACTATGGAAACCAATTTCAGATCGTGGGTTACATAATTGACTTCATGCTCATTCCATTTTTTGGATTCGTAGAAAATCACATGTCCTTCTTGCATAAGAACTCCTTCGAGCCCTTCCTTGCAGGAATCTGTACACACAAGCAAGTCCTTGTTTGGGTCTGCAATATTTTGCACAAGTGCATTGGTTAGAAGGTATTTCAGCTCTTGGAATCTCTCTTCACATTTTGATGTCCAAATGAATTTAAATCCCTTTTTTTGAAGGGAAGTAATTTGGCAACCAATCTTGGAAAATCCTTTAATGAACCTCCTATAGTATCCTGCTAGGCCCATAAAGGATTTGATATCAGATACATCCTTTGGGGTAGGACAATCCATGATGGCTTTAATATTGTCAGGATCAACTGCCACCCCTTCTTCAGAAATAACATGGCCTAAGTAATGGACTTGTTTATGGAAAAAGTCACACTTACTATACTTAGCATAGAGCTAATGTTCTCTTAGCACTTGAAGTACTAACTTAAGATGTTATCCATGCTCCTCCCTATTCTTATAATAGATTAGGATATCATCAATGAAAACCAATACAAATCTGTCTAAGAATTTACTGATTACATTATTCATTAAGCACATAAAAGTGGTTGGTACATTGGTCAGCCCAAATGGCACCACCACAAATTCATAGAGACCATATCTTGTCCTAAAGGTTGTTTTGTTGATGTCTTCATCTTTACTTTGGACCTGATGGTAACCAGACCTTAAGTCAATCTTGGAGAAAATTGTATCACCCCTTAATTGTTCAAACAAGTCATCGATCCTTGGCAAGGGATACTTATTATTTATGGTCATCTTATTGAGTTTCCTATATTCTATGCACAACTTGAGTGTGCCATCCTTCTTTTTCACAAACAAGGTGGGTGCTCCCCATGGAGACAAACCAGGCCGAATGTAGCCTTTTTCCATAATTTCTTTTAGCTGTATCTTGAGCTCAACCAGCTCTGGTGTACTCATCTTATAGGGTGCTCTAGACATGGGCACCGCTCCTGGTGCAAGTTCTATTGAAAAGTCAATATCCCTTCTTGGAGGTGGACATGGTACCTCTTCTGGAAACACATCTTTATATTCTCTTAATATGGGATGGTCATCTAGGCTTAGTTTGTTGTTCTCAACAGATTTCAACACTTTTATTGCATATAAAGGACATCCTTTTTTGCAATATTTCTTCACTTGAAGGGATGATATTTGCCTCATGGAGACAAGATTTTGAATTCCCTCTAGGGTTATTTTTATCCCTCCTTCATATTCACACTCTAAAGTTTTTATGTAACAGTCCAACTTAGTTTTGTGGGAAGCCAACCAGTCCATGCCAATAAACAGGTCATAAGATCCTAAAGGAAGCATGTTTAGGGTTTCTCAGGTGGGTAATCCATTCATATTGAATTGGCAGTCTGGTATGACCTATGTTACTTTTATTTTGGTTCCAATGGCTATTTGTACCAGCCATGATTTCACATTTTTAACTTGTCGCAATTTAAATTTCTCAACAGTTTGAGGGGCAACATAACTCAAATTAGAACCAGGTTCAATTAAAATGGAAACAGGATGGCTGACAATCATACCTTCCATCTCCACCACTGAAGCTTGGTGGTCAGCTTGTCTATTATCCAAGGCTGCACAAATATGTGACATGCTCCTAGCCACATCATTGACTGTGATAGATTCTTGGACATTTTGTACCTTCCTATTGTTTTGTTTCCTATAAGGGAAGTCTCTTAGCAGGTTTTCTTCTCCACAACCCCAACATTTCAAGGGTTCTCTCTTTGTGTTATCAGTCTTACTTGGGGCTATCCCAAATAGTTTATTTCCACTCTAAGATGGAAAGTTCTGCTGATATACACTTCTAGTAGGAAGGCTCATCTTAGAACCTTTCCCATAGTTCTTAAACCTTGAGGGTTTAAATACCTTTTTCTTGAATCCCGAACTACTTTTTTTCTTCCAGTCTTTAGGAGGTTCTGTCTTATCCTTGAATTTCTCATAGAAATACATTTCTTTCTGGATAGTGTCTTCCAAGGTCTTTGGCTCATCAAATTCAATTATGTCCCATAAGGATTGAGGTAGTCCTCTAATGAATCATTGCATCTTCACCTTTTCATATTTGATGTAGGGAAAATACCTTATCAACTCAAGAAATCTGTTGATATATTCATCTATGGTGAGTTGTCCCAGCTTGATTTCATAGAACTCCTTGGTCTTCCCATCAAAGTATTTCTCTGACAGATACTTCTTGTTGAAGTATTTCTCAAATATTTTCCATGACAAGTCCTTCTCATGGATTCCTTTCACATCCCTAAGATCCTCCCACCAAATGGAGGCCTTTCCATTCAGGTTAAAAATGGTTATCCAAACCTTCAAATTTTCAGAGTAGTCATGGACTCTGAAGTACTTCTTCAAGCCAAGAAGGAAAAATTATGCTTCTTCTCCCTTTCTTAATTTCTGCATCGAAGGTGGGTGGTTTAGATTTCTTAAACTCTACAGGGTCATGACTCTTGGAATGTTTCCTATTCTTTCCTTTCCTATGGGAATGCAAACTAGTTTTGATACTAGAAGATTCCTTGGAGTTATCAGTTTCCTCACCAGAGGATTCTTCTGATGAGTGTCTCTTGGCTTCAAGTCAGGCCTTCTTTAAGGTGCTCCTCCTGGTGTGGCCACTTTCATGGCCATGCTTTTGTATCTCGGGTGGACTTTGGGTTTTCTTCGTATGATGTATGTCCACATGACTGGCTGTTGGTCCATGTTGCAACTACCTTTGTATGTCTGACAAGCTTTGCAGTAAGACTGCATTAATTTCAGTTTGTTTTTCCTACTCTTTTATTAGCCTTTCATTTTCATCTTTACAACTCTGTAATTTTTCCATGAGGCTTCTTACATTTTCAGCCAAATCTAGAGGGGTTTCCACCACCCTCCTCTTATCAGATTCTTCCTCTCTATTGTGGGAGATTTCCCCCAACTCATGGCATGTCACCATCCCTTACATTGTAGTTTTCCTGCTGTCCACTGACTGCTTGAGTGCTGACAAAACATTTTATGTTAGTTAATGAGCTATTAATTCATGAACAACACATACAATTGCAAAGTGAACTCACCTTCTTTATTTGGAAATATTAGCAACATATAGTGCATATCTCCAAACATTTATCAACAGTAGAAGGTTTCATTCCTCTCCTCAGTAGAGGTTTAACTAATCCTCTTAGTAGTGGGTAAGATAGGGTGTCACTCCTAAAAGTTCTCTAATACTATTTTTATGTGACTCGTGCATGAGCCCAAGCAGGCCAAGTGTTGTTTACATGCTTTGATACCACTTTGTAACACACCCAACCCCTTAAATGGATTTTTAAGGGATGGGGCATCAAATTTTCACTTTCCTTAAATTATCTCGAATCCTCTTTCTGGGATCTCCATTACCTTCTTCTCGTCGAGAGTTTTCTAACCACCGTCACCATGCTCGAATTTGAGCTTAGGATTGAGAGATATGCCCTTGCAAAGTTCTTTGGGCATTACTAGTCAAGGACCATGTGGGTCCATCTCATACATATAATCCAGAGTTCCTCAAAGTCCCAGAGCTCCCAGCGCTCTTGTATCTATGGTGGAGATCCATTCACCATTAATATGACAATGGATCTTCCTCCTCGTTAAGGCATATGCCTAAGGATAATTCGATGTTCGGTGCTTTGACACTGAGTGCCCCTTTTCTATCTACACACGAAACCTCTTGGAGTCCCGAACTCTCGATGTCTCGTAAGCTTTCCATGTGGCTCCAACCTTTGGGCCCTTCGGTCTCTCTACCACATTAAACCCCAAATCCTCCGGAGTCTAGAAGTCCTAGACTCCCGAACTCCCGATCACTTCACCAACCACTTTGGCTAGGTGGGCATGTACCAACGGTTGACACGTAGCAAGGGCTAGGGGTGACACATGCCCTCATCAGAGGCTGACATGTGTCACGCTATAATAGGAATAAGAGATATGCAAAACATCAATATCATGTTGACATGTGGCACCTTAGTTGCGGGTCCACATCACCCTGGATGACGTCAGTGAGCCACGTCAACCCTGGAAAAACAAAATTCTAATGTCCTTCAGATCTCACGGTCGAGATATATCTATGTAGATACATAGATCCATAGTTCCCATTGCTTCACAAATCTAGGCTTTAGAACTTATCAACACACCACATCTCAATTCCCCCAGAATGCCAAGTCTCCAGACTATAGGATATGGCACCACGCGTCCCCTACATTTTAACGACTGAGATTTACTCTATCGTTTGTGACTTCGGGAGTCTTCACACTTTGAAAAATCTCGGCCATGTTCCTCCAGAGTGCTAAGTCTCTGGACTCCCGAAGGGTCCACCCTCGCACGTGGTGACATACTAGGTATGGAGGAAACTACAGGTGGGTCCCGCATACTGCTCCCGCCAAATGGACCCAACAGAGAGTGCTAGATGTGATACGTGGCAAGGAAGATATGACATGTGGCCCCTTCCATGAGTGACACATGTCACATGTTAATGGGCCTATAGGGTCTACAAAACACAATAATCCAAGTGACATGTGGCACGTTAATCATATATCCACGTCACCCTGGATGACATCACTATTCCATGTCAATTCGAACTAATAGCCTCCCAAGCCCTTCAATATCATGGTCAAGGAGTGTCCACATAACCCCTGAATAGACGACCTTTGTTACTTCATAACTTTAGCGTTCCGGGGATCCATGGTGTGACTTCCTCCTTACTTCCGAAGTGGTGAGTGTCAGGCTTACCAGGGCATAGATATGATGGTCGAGGGAGGTCCCGATGAGTTCCTATATCTACGGCCCTTGTCACTTCGTAGCTCCAACATTCAAAATCTTTGGTGTTAAACTACCTCTATTCTTCCGAAGTGGGGCTTCGGCGAAGTACTTAGCACCACCTCTTCACTAAGTTTGATCTAACGACTGAGAGTGATTCCTAATGGATTCCTAGATCAATGGCTCTCATCACTTCGTGACTTCAATGTTTAGGGAGTTTGATGATATATCATTTATGTTCTCCCGGAGTATGACTTTTTCGAATTTCCCTCGGCGTAGATCCAATGGTCAAAGGGTCTCCTGAATCCCCTCAAATCGGTGGCCCATGTTACCAAGTGGTTAATCGTTGGCCAGGAACCAAATAACCAAGTGGGTAACCGTAACTATCATTTGCGTTCGACCAATTTATAAACGGTAGGGTCAAAACACTCTGGAGCTCCAAACTCTCAGAGTTCCGAAGCCAGAAGGCTTAACTTATTTCGGGCCTAGCACAGGGTTCCTAGACCTTGGTCACAAGGGTCCTTTGGAAAATATTGTGGCTATGCACTAATTCCTTTAGTTGTAAAGGGCTTAAGGACATGGGCATGATCCCTTGGTCATGCAGGTGAAAGGTCTAAAGGAGGCATCCTCCTTCTACAGGGTTTGAATTTGGAATTCCCGCGAGGGTAGGTTTTAGAGACTGACATGACTTAAACATTCCAATAAGTCTTTCCCCAACACTATTGCAGAATTACATCTTACAACTCTCTAACTTCTCAGCTGAGTCAAACATATGCCCATTTAAAAACACAAGTTCACAGAGAGATAATGCACATTTTTAACTTAACCTTTCAACATAGAACTTAGTCATAGATATATATATAATTCAACCATCATTTCCATTTCAATACATAGAGTATGAAGATACTTATCAGAAAGCCAGAGTTTGTGAAGTGACTACTGAAAGGGATGCATGTTTCCACCCAACCATAGGCACAACCACTGCTGATGGATTTACCATTGGCCACCCCTGAGCTAGACCATGATTCTTTGAGAGAAACTCTTTCTTTTAAGGGGTGCATGTTACTCTCCTCCTCCTACAGGATCTTGGCAACCGGTTTTCTCTATAACAATCAAGGAGGTCTGCTTGAGTACTACCACAGTCACTCGCCAGCCTCGTTTCTTAGCTTGTAACGAAAACCCTTCCCATGGCTTCTTGCACCCAGAATGATCTTATTACTCAGTTCTTCCCCGAACCAGAGAGTTGAAACCGCTCTTTTTCTCTTCTCGAGATTGTTATTTCAACTCTGCTCTCTTTGTAGATCTTCTTTCTCGCTCCTCACCTTTGCCCATGAATTACCTTATTCTTTCCTTTTCAACAAGGTTGCGTGGGTCTGAATCCCCAGCTCATGATCAGGTCTGGAAGACTTATAAATGGTTACTCTACCCCATCTCCTCATTAACTCTTGAGGAGGACTCTTCTAGCTACCACTCTGACTGGTAATTCATATATGGGTCAGAGGACCATTCTGAGTCATTAAATTCAGTAAGGTACTAGTTTGGTGGTGGTCATCTCAACCATTCATGGTTCCCCTCACCATATCTCTCATAGCATCCGTGGTCTATATTGGAAAACCCCCATTTCAACAGTTATGCAACACTTATCCATTTTCTATTAATAACAGAAAATACATACATTGACCTCTTATACAAAGGTTCATCAAATCAAACATTCACACATATCTAGTCTGCCATAGTCTCCTGGCCAATTATATTTACAAAATGGGGGAAACATGGGTATTACATATGACCAAACTAAACATAAGAAAGATCCTTATAAATATTGGAAAAGAAACGATAAGAGCGGATTCTAAAAAAAGGGATTCAAGTGTTTTTTGAAGAAATGTGCAAAACTCGGTCAACCAAGAAGAAGTGTGGATCAACAGAACTATTTGTCTCAAAGTGGAAATAAACCAGCAGAGAAAGAAAGAGAAAAAGTAGAGGAACCAAAGAAAGGGCCTCTACAGTGTTGAGGTTGTGGAGAACCACATCTATTCAGGGATTTTCCTCATTTACAACATGGAAACAAGAGAATTTACCATGTGTTGGAGGCAACTACATTCAATGTTGTGGCTAGAAATGTGCCAAGAATATATGTAGTTGTGGAGAATTGACATGCATACCACCAAGCCTCTATGGTAGAGCTAGAATGTATAATTGCCAAGCAACCTATTTCAATTTTAATTCAACCTGGATCTAACCTTAGTTATGTTTCACCTCAAGTTGTTGAAGCATGTTCCTTACAAAGAAAGAAACATGTGAGGGCATGGTTAGTTAAGTTAGCCATCGAAACTGAGAGAAAGGTAGTTGAAGTGATCAAATAATATCCAATTGAGATGAATGGAATGCATATGAAAGTATCCTTGAATATCCTACCCCTAAGGTCATATGACATGTTTTTGGGTATGGATTGGCTAGCTAGCCATAAGGAAAAATTAAATTTCTATGAGAAGGTTTTGGAATGTGAAGATGAAGAAGACAATGCAAGAACTTTGCAAGGCATTCAAAAGCTAGTTTCAATTAGGTAAAAGTCGGCATTGTAGCTTAATAAGTTCAGTTAGAAAGGGTGCCCCTTGTATGCTATATAAGTGATTAATACCACAGAAAGAAAAGAGATGAAGGTTGAAGATCTCCTTGGGTTATGGAAATTTAAGGATGTGTTTCCAGAGGAGGTGCTCGAACTTCCTATAGAAAGAGATCTTGATTTTTAAATAGATCTTATGCCTGAATCGGTACCGACATCAAAATCTCCCTATAGAATGAGCACACTAGAATTGGTGGAGCTGAAAGTATTTTGGGCCATGGAATTGCCATTCTTTTTACATCCTCTTTCCCTATTTTTAATCTCTTCTTGCTTACCGATAACCTCATATTAATGCTTATGAATCCATTTTAATGCTTATATGTGAGATTTAGAACCAAAGTTCTCTCCATTGCATTTATTTACTATTTCATATAAATTATGGTTAAATATTAGAGAAATAACATATCTTGCATTTATCTTTGAAAAATGGTTTAGTTTGTGATTGTTACAGAACGAATTGTCATTGTTATTACTCCTACAACTAAAGATTCAATATTTGGGGACTTGAGATTTCTTGTATGAAGCTTCATTGAGTCAAAATATGTTTATCCTCAGAATATCTCAACAACCCAGATTGTATGTTTTGAAAAATTAAGTTTTTACGATTTGATGTTACTCCTACATGTCACTGTTGTTACTCTTACAACTCAAGATTCACGATGTGGGTACTTGAGATTTCTTGTAAGAATATTTATTGAGTCAAGATATGATTATCCTCAAAATATCTCAATGACTCAGACTATAATTTTTGAGAAATTAAGTTTTTATGATTTGTTGTTACTCGTAGTAACAACATTGTCGAAACTCCGTGTACGGATTTGCAAATCCACGAAAATCCAACTTCAACTATTAAGACCTGCCATGGATTTGGAATATCAACAACCATTTTGGATATGGAAAGAACATTGGAATCATTAATAAGATTAGTTTGAGTGGTTAACCAAGAATCTTGGAATTCTTCGGCAAAAGTTCTTGGAGTTATTTATTATTTGTTAATTGTTAGCAACCTATCTTGGAGTTATTTATTAATTGATAATTCTTAGCAAGGATCATGGAAACCATTCATTATTTAGGAAATTGTTTTAACCACTATGGATTTCTTAAATCCATAAGTGAGTTTATTTAGATATTTGTTATTTCTAGTTTCCATTAAATTTATGTATAAAAGAGAGCACTCTCTCCATTGTTCGATGACTCTTAAAGCAATGTCTGGATGACAATTGAATAATCCATTGAGTTTTTATTTCAATTGTAGTTTTATAATTTCCATAGTGTCTGATTTAATTAATTTGATTTATTTTCTTCGCATATTTGTAATATATTGATTTCTTTTTATTAGCTTAATTAATTTAATTGATTTATATTGATATGGTGTGTTGTGTAGCTTAGATGGTTCCTTTGATTTCTTGTTGTGTAATTTAATTATGTATTCACATAGGATTTATTTTATTTTATTTCGTAACTAGTTTCTTGATTCAATTTGTTCATGTAATTGGATTACTCATGCGAGGTTGTGTTTATATATTTATGCAATCAAGTATTCATGTTGGATTTCATTTATTCATATGTTTTTAATAAATCTATTTCAGATTGGGTTGCATTCTTTTATGTCATCGAATAACTGTGTTTAACGCAATGACTACATTTGTTGGTTTGAGTAATAGAAATGATCATATTGGCAAGGATTAGGCTCTAATTTTGATGACTTAGTTAATTTATTTTCCAGTAAGTAGTTAATCAATTTCCTTTCAGCATGTGTGATTTATTTTCAACAAGTGTTGGTGTGAATTTCCTTTCCAACATAGTAGCTAACATATTTACTTCCCTGCAAGTGTGACCTTTACTTTTCCACAAGTGTGATTTAATTTCCTACAAGAGTGATTTACTTTCTCACAAGTGTGATATTTAATTTCCTGCAAGTGTGATATTTACTTTCTCACAAGTGTGACATTTACTTTCCTGCAACGTGTGTTTCTATTCCTGAAGTGTGGAGTTTTTGTAAAACCTTTCCAGAGCTTGAGAATTGTTTATACTTTAACCACAAATGTAATCATTAACACTATGGCTACAAAACATAGAAAGAATAGTTGTTCATGCATGTACAGTGCATGATAGTTCGCAAGTTCCATATGATCCCCAGATTCATAATTAAATGCATAGTCTTTTTAATTGTCTTTATGAGAAATAAGAAAGGTGATTAAAAATACTTGATATTTTTGGTGTCGTTGTCGGGGAACTGCCAATGGTGCAATATTCTTTCTAGTATCAATTTCGTTTATTTTTGTTTTTTTGATAAGTGTCCATTTATAATGTTTTGTTATCATGTTTTTCCTTTCAACTTGTGGGGTGTGTTTCTTTTTTTAGGACTGTAGAATAAAGGGAAATAAATAAATAAAAAACACTTGGTGAAGTAAGAGTCAGTCATTGTACTAATCTCTTTTTCAAGTCGGAAAGAAAGTTATAAGTTCTACCATGGATGCTGCAATACTAGATGGTTGACTATTTCCGTAACTATGAGTATAGGGATTCATGTCACTATTTTGTGTTGTTGTTAGAACAGCTAGGATATCAATGGATGCACTAAAAATACTAATCAAGTGGTACAATGGACAACGAGAGAAGATAATAATACAACAAGCCATATCACCCAATGATAACTACTCTTGTTAGCATGAATACCAATCAGAGTAAATGCCAAAGGATTTATCTGTATTATTGAAGAAGTTGGTAAGAGGAAGAAGGCATTGGTGAATGAGAATTTTACTAAAGAAAGTGCAAGGGAAAGTAGAATCCTTCAATCTTGATGATAAAGTATGGTTATTTTCCATTATTTCCATCATAATGTATTTTTCATCCTTGATTTCTTCTACCCATACATTGTCTCTTTGGTCTTAAGCATGATGACATATACATGATTAGTCAATAACTTGATGATGTTTGTAGTTGTATTTCAAATTTTCACATCCCTCATCATACAAGAATCCCAATTTCATAAAAAATGTGGATTTTATTTCATGGATAATGAGACACTCTGTGGATTCTCTCGAATTAACATGGTGGTTATGTCAGGCTCTCATTGTCTCACTCTAATTACCACATTTTTTAACTAAATACTTGCTCTCCCTTTTCTCTTGATTTTGGGTGTATACTTTTCTCATTTTCTACAAATATTGTATCAGTCATAATGCAAAGTTTGAGTATTTACAATTTTTGGTGTGAGTTTGTTTTACATTAAGGATTACATGGATAAAACAATCACTCATACCTAGATCACCATTTGGAATAAATAACTTCTTGAATGGACTTTTTGTGGTAATTGGATCATTGACCTTACTAAAAATAGAGTTAGGACATTCCTATTTTGGGGGATCATTTTAAAAACCTGTTTCTATCTAAAATAACCATTGAAATATGTTTCCTAACCCATCTTGAATTTTTTAATTTGGGTATCAAACAAATAAATTGTGGCCAAAATACACACTGGGTGTCAAACAAGAAATTTAGGGACGAAGTTGGGACAATCCATTTTTGGGTGACCTGATGGATATATCTTTAAAAGTTGTTCCTAAGTAATATTCTCTTGTGAGTCTAGTTTATAATGGAAGTGAAATCACTTTATTTCGACATCGTATGAAAGAGTTATGCCTAAAATACTAATTGTTTGTCTTAATTATGCACCCCTGAAACTTTGTTTTGTACGTTGTTCACTGACATATTTGACCCATCAATTCTTAGTGTCTTAAAAACCTGTTTCTACCAGGGATAAACACATGAGTATTCTTTCATATCCAATTAGAATCATTTTATCCTTCATCAAATGAAACATTTATATTTAAAATAATAACTATTGGTCTAGTCAGGAATTCAAAAATAACTATATCTTGCAGGTTGTTCTTAAGTAGATTTGGAATATCACCTTAAGAAGTTTTTAAAACCTATTTATATTGGGAGTATCCCTATGAATCTATTTTCATTTGGCTTTGGAATCACTCAAATCAGACGAGAAATGAAGAAGTTATCAATGAAATATTGTTGGGTATCCTAAGGCGACTGCCACTCCTCAGCAAGTATAAAATGAATTTTGTTTCATTCATTTTTCCTTGGATTTGTTTTATAAGTAAATATTGGTTGTTTTTTTTCATGTTTCTTGGATGAAGAGAGACCGATCACCTCTATTCTTCCATGATCTCATGTTCTATTACAGGTAAGTTCTAATTTTTTATAGGTCCTGGGAAGACTAAGGGGGTCAATTCATGCACACATGATTCTTGAAGACAACATTTCATGCAAAAAGGGGCATACTATCCATAGATCCTTCATATCCATTTATGAGCCCATCCTTGTCCATAATGATGATGTTACAGTGCCACTACATGCTGCTACATGTTATTGTTATTGTATTACCACATGATGTTGCTACTCTTACCTTATTGTTGCATTGTTGCTCCAACTTTTTCATCAAAGTTGTAGATGGATCGAAGAACAAGACAAATGGATAATTGATTTGAAGATAAAGAGAAGTAAAATACCATAGAATCAAGATCCATCACCACAGTTCCCACATCTTGGCTACAAATCAAGCCTTTCACAAGACCTAATATTTATTATCAGTACCATGGTATTGTTGATGCTTGAATATGTTAAGACTAAAACAACAACCTCACAAGGATATGGATCCTCCTCTGTTTTTAGAGAGGTGGTACTCCTCTTTGGCTTATGATCTTCTTTAAATTTTTATGTCAAGGATAATATGGGACTATGTCAAAAGACAAAATCCAAATCTTAAATGCTTAAGAAAAATCAAATTACTGAAAAATAAAACATTTATACGGAGAGTTCCTGAGAAGTGGACCAGGAACCTCAAACATCACACATTACATAAAATATAGAAAAAGAATAATATCCTCACATCCATCATAGTTTAATAAAAGCTCTGATCACATTCAACATGAAAAAAAATGGCCCAATCACACAAGAGAAATTTGAAAGAGTATTACTTATTAAGATCAAAATAAGATTTTGATAGATCAATTTCAAGTATCTTATACTCAAAACTCAAAGTTATAAAATAAAATTAAAATTGATCTTGAATTATTTCTCTGGAATTTCTAAAAAATGATAATGTCTGTTACAATAGTTGAAATTTAAAGGCATTTTTCCATAGCGGACTGGGATCGGGGCTCACGCGGACCATAAAGAAAATATTTACAAAAAATATGAAGAGGGAAGAAGAGTATGGAACAAAACACGAACAATAGGATCTGGAAAGAAGACAAATAGAAGTTATCAGAAATTGGTTATATTCTTCTAATGAAAGGATAAATATAACTAGATGAAATCTGATAAGGAAGAAGGTATGCAATCAGTATAGACTTTTTGTGATGGAATCTCTCTCCTTTAATTTGCTAGTTGATGCACCTTTTATACTCTTGCTTGTTGCGGTTATGTGGCTAGTTGTATCTATTTCCGTTGGAATTTTAGAAATATTGGCAATAGACTTGTTTAACCATTCTTGAATATATTCTCTTGAGGGAGCAATGATCACTTCTTTCTTTACTTATATTCCATCCATTTTTTATTTTTTTTTTACTTTTCAAATAACTCAAACAAAATAAAAAATAAATAATATGATAATTGAAAAAATTTCTTACCTATCTCTCCTACCGCACCACCAGGAGGCATGGGAATGTCAATATCACGTGAAATTTTTATCCCTTCATAAGGATAATCATCTATGGAAATGATATGTTGTTCCCACCACATGAAAAAATCGTCATCATGGGCATAAAGGACATACACACATCCTAAGTGTTGTATAACTATGGCCCACCATAGAAAACAAGGTTCTCTAAGTCCATGTGGTGGCATGAAGACTTTTAGGCTAAGTGTGAGAACTCTCTAAAAAAAGAATGAGCTCAAGATTCTTCCATATCCAAAAAAATTCCTCTTTCTAGTCTTGCAGTCAGTCAGTTGTGCCTCCATGTTCTGTAATAATGAGGTACTCCAGTCATAAATCACTAGATGAAGAAACTCTACTACATAAAACATCTGTGGCTGAGAGGCATGGTGTAAAGTAGAATACCCTACAAATAGAGTGATCGTCTGAAGGATCACTTTCAGACTCAAGTATTCTATGTTGCGAAATGAGATCTAACTCCTGAGTCATTGTGTACCAGGTATACAATACTCTCTAATGTAGTCCTCAATAGCCATCCCTATACCACCGTGAGTCCAAGTATTTACCGCATCTCCTCTGTGAGATAAAATTGTAATAAAGTATATATATTTGACTTCGATGGTCAAGGATTGACCATCCAACATGAAGGCATCAACCTCTGGATTCCAATATCCAATCAACAACTACAAAAATCTCTTTTGTTCCCTCATGTTGGGACAGTCATAAACTTTTCTTAAACTACAATGTTGAAGATCTTTTAGAATCTATGGATGATCCCAAATATCTTGGTCATCATCCTCATGCTCTCTCTCATGCCACTCAATAACCATTTTGCAAATTCTGTAAGGAAAAAACAAAAAAAAATATTAATTTTTTCTTATTCACGGACATGTATACATGTGCCTTTGGAGACATGCACATGCATATGTGCCTATCGTTAATTACCCCCACGTATATGGCAGGATATACACGACTCACACCAAGCACATGTGCATACATGCTCTCCCTCTTCCAAAATAAAAGAAAAAAATGAAATGAAATTGTAGTAAATTTTAACAAATGCTTGGATGGAAACGAATAAGGGTTAGAGTTTGTCTACCTAGTCCTAACGGTGACAAATTCCATTGATCGTAGCTCCCATTATGATAGTTGGAATTTTGGAGGATTTTCTACCTTTCTCACCAAATTTGTTAAAAAACTCAAATGAAATAAATTTTTGGGTAATTTTTTATATTATATATAATTTCTAACCAAATTTTATACAGTTTTTTTCGTTTTTGGTTATTATATTGCTTAATAGACCATAATTTTAGGATACAATGATTGTTTGAGTTGAGATTTTGCATGCAAGATGATTGGAATTGTATCTTTTTACCCCTTAAGTCCCTGTTTTCGACTCATTGAGGTAATGTTTGTGTCACTAGCATATAGGATAGGATCATTTTCCACCTTGCATTTTGCATTATTAGTGACCGATTATACATATGCCTTAGGGTCAACCCCACTTATTGGCAACACAAACCTTTCCATCTGATTTAAGTGTTGTTTAGTTCATGATAGAGCATACTATCATGGGCATCCTAGTTTATCACCTACTTTGTCTTTTTGTTCCCATGCTGAATTTCTCTTGGGATTGGGAGTCATGTTAGTCCCGCCATGACATTATGTCGAAAACCTTGTGTTCTTCTCAATATTTTTATGGATTTTACCCGTAGAACTCCCATATTTATGTGTTAAGTTATACTACTACATTGCATTTTGTTTTTTTCACTTTTGAGCCTAATGTTGGTTTTAGCTTGTTGTTCTTTAACCACTTCCTTAAGCATTCTCATCAGTTGCTAGCCTTGCATATTATCGTTTTTTAAATTTGACACCTATAAACTAGGAGGAAACATTCCCCCGAGTATCCATTTCCTGCATATGCTTTCCTTCCATTAAGAATAGGTATGTTCCTTTTTCTTGGAACTAGTTTGCTCATCTGCGACACTCGTTTCCTCTATGTATACTAGAATTATTTTGTTCTTTTTTCAGGATTTCCAAATATGAAAAAGAAAAAAAATCAAATAAAAAAATAGAGCATGGGAATGAGTCTTCTATATCTATATTGGTAGAAAATGAGTCACCTCTAAACAAAGCACAAAGTTTTTGAGTCAAGTCTCAACAGTTTGGGTTTAGTATGGCTTTAGGAAACTAATCCAGTTACATAGAGTTTTTACTCCTTCGACTGATTATTCTTCTAATCACTATGGATATTCTATTTTTTCCTCATGCATCATAGACTTATGTCAATGATCATTTTCAATCCATGCTACCAAAGTCACATAATGTGTCATGTTCTTGTTCAGAGGACATTTAACCTGTGTCAGCCACTCCGCAGAATTCTTGGCTTTGCAAGCCAACCTTCCCATGTGTCTAGTACATCTCATAATCATAAGTATCTTTGTCCTATACTCATGTTGGAATGAAATATTCTCATTGACTTACTTCCGACAAGTTAATCTCTTATCGTCTATGAAACATTTCTCTGAGTTTAGTCTAGAGTTGCACACTGGATCTATTTACATCAATGTCCCTTCATTGGTAGATTCGACTAGGTGTTCGACATTAGATCCTCTATTCACACTTGTTAGATTGTACTAGGTACCTTGACTCCTATTATCATTATCAATGGGTTGTCCCACATTTTTTAATGGTATACATCAATGATCGGTAATCAAACGACATCTCACTATGTTCGACTCCAACCCATCTATTCGCATAGTGCATAATCATACCACGATGGTTTGGTTGAATACCTAGGAAATGTAGTAGAATCACCTATTTTTATGTTGCTACCCGGGTTGTGATTGGATAGTACCACCCCACGCATCGATTCTCATGAAGGATCAATTTTCTATCTCTTTCCCCATAATCCTTCAATGATTCTGAGACATAGATCCACTGTGTATTTTTTCTTGGCTATGATATTTGTTTTCCATGGATCCACAATGTATATCTTTTGTGGCCATGATCACTACTATATATACATATTTCATGGATCTGTAGTGTACTTGATTTATTCCATGCTTATCATCACACCTGAGCATGGGTATGTCCACCCCAGGAATTGAATTGTTCTGACTTGTTTCTATGTTGGTTGTTGTCCTTAGATTGGATTCCATTGACCTTGACCCCCAACTAAATTCTCTTGAAGAATTATATTGTATTTTGGGCATCAATTTCTCTTCTGACCTCACACATTAGGGGGTATATGTTATAGCATCTAATGCCACCTCTAAAGCTTTGATTCTCTTGTTGGCCTTATCCCTATCACCCTTACATGAAACTATTCCTCATACCTCCTTGAGTCTTTCTAAAAAACAAAATTTTGAAGGATGTACACGCCCTCACAACTGTGCAACATGTGTACACACAACCTACTTAAGGGACACTCACGTACATGCTAATAAATGTTCAAAAAATATATAATTATGTCGAAAATTATGATAAGTTACATATTTGGTTAGTTTTCTAACTCATTTTTCCCATACTCAACTGTCTCTAACCGACTACAGACCACATAAAAGGAAAATTTTCCTCATGGAGAAAGGAAATGATGCTTTGTGCATTCAAGAAAACACTCATCCAGCTATTTCCACTGAGTCTATAAGCCCATTATATCCATGTTGCTACTAATTTCTTGACTTGGAAACCCTTGTTCCTGATTTCCCACTTATCACCACTCTTATCTTCTGAAGAGTTTCCCTTTATACTCTATTTGGGCCCGTGGTGAATTCAATTTCAAGAACGTCCTTATAGCAGGAGCTAAAGTGGAGGAATCTATGATCTCTTTTGAAAGGGAAGCGTTGCATCAGATAGTTAAAACTTTTAACTGCCTTGTTTTTGTTCATTAATAATACAAAAAACTCATTCCTTCGAAGTATATTATGTTATTATTGTTCATATTTACAATGATTTTGTATACGTTTCATTAGAATACTAATTGTTTCCATATTTTTGGTTATTTTTCATAGATCTAAAGGGTAGTTATTACTATAACTACATATCCATATATATA
>JZKD02S1094568.1:0-23363 GCA_000966675.3 Picea glauca
GCAATGTGGATTGCTTGTTGAGCAGACATTCGTTGAAGATTAATTAATGTATTACCAAGTGTACGTATCATTTGTATAGAATCAATATGACTTCTTTCATGTTCTTTGTGTATTCTTATGAATGCACTTGTCATAGATTTGTCAACCTTTGTCATATACGAGGTACAATACGATGTTGCAACATATGCATTGAGGACATACTGGGCATCTGTATTTGCATTCCACATAACTGGCATGTCCTTGGAGAAACTGTTGTTCCAGATATAGGAAAGTTTTCGTTTAAGGAAAATTGTTGGTTGTTTAAGCGTACATTGTATGGGTTGGATGTACTCATCTTCTTTTAGATTTATCTCTGTCAAGAAGTCATCGAAGCTCATTAACTCATCAAAGTCTCGTTGTTCTAGAAACACGAACAAGGATATATATTTATCAACGAAAACATTGTCCTTTAAATTAAGTGGCTCTATGATTCTTGTTGTTCTCATTGGCAGCACGGGGGAATTGTATTTGCAATGTGAGTTTTTTTCGTTTTTTTCGTTTTTTACAACTTTTTGTATGATAATGTCTATGAACTTTGGCAAGTTTCTGGATCCAAATGATCTGTGTTGCATGTTATGTATTTGTCCACAAACTACTCGATCTTTGAGTTTTTTTCAGCTCCATAGACCGGTGCACCCTCTATCTACAACTGTGTGTGGTCATGCTCACTTCCCCTATTCCGGAATTCAGTCAAAAAAAGTAGTCTGATATTTTTCCGAAAAACATTTCATCATGGAACATCAATTGTCTCAAAGAATTTATTCTATGTCTATAGTAGCGAGTACATGTCACTGGGTCTTTTCCAATGAGGTAGTCAATTTCATCATTTTCCAGTGTATCGATTTGTTTTTTACGTTTTCTGTTCCTATGCAAGTCAGATACCACAACTACCAATTGTTACAAAACCCTCCCCGCAGACGGGTGAATTCCCTCTTGGTACCTAAACCCCTATGACCAAGACATAAAAGTGCTAACTTTGAACACTGACATCCCTTTAAACCTAATTATGCTAATCTATAGAGAAAAGGAAGAAGATATGAACCTTTTTATGATGTTTGTCCTCGCCCAGTCCAAATTGAGCTCTAATCCACAAGCTCTTCAATAGGTCCTGCAATCCAATCAAAGACAAAGCATGCTTCCTATTCTACTACGATTAGTTTGAAACTATATCTATCCATTAAAGTCAAGTTCATGTAGGCATACACAATCTTGAAGGAAACATGCCAAGAACACATATTAATGAGAACTCAATAGAGATACTTACAGACCTTTGATGTAGATGCAACAGCCTCTCCAAGTTCTCCTTGTCCAACCCCTTGCTAAAATGATCCACAAACAAAATGAATATGCTTCATTGATTATATCCCTTATGAGATCATAAGTTTGATGCCTTCAATGTCTCCCAATACCACTTCTCATGAGATCATAAGTTAGGTATCTCTCAATTTCTCCATGTGTATTTTACCATGAGAAGGCCTCCTTATATAAGCTTGGAGAGACCCAACCACCTTAGATATTCTTGGGATAGGTTGAGGATACTTCTCCATCAGTTGTGGATCTTCCCTAAGATCCATCCTTGACCTCGGATTCGAATCCAACCAACTCCAGAGATGAGGGGGATTTTTCCCTGATTTTCCACAACAACCCAAGATTTCCTCAAACAACCCAACGCTCCCCGAGAAGGGTGCACAGAGTGCTGGAATGATCCCCCAAATAAGTTCAAGGAGTGTTAGCACTCCTTGGCAATGTGTAGGGGAGAGCTGCCCAAAATTTCCTCAAAAAATCCCGGCGCTCCCCCAGAAGGTTGCATAGAGTGATGGAATGCTCCCCCAAAGAAGGTCAGGGAGCATTGGCACTCCCTGATAGTGGGTAGGGGAGCGCTGGCCTTCAAAATTCATTTTTAAGTGGTTTTTTTCATGGAAAAATATTTGTGCTCTTCATCAAATGATTTCTTCTTCTTTAACCAGTCTTTGAGGGTGTCTTCAAGTGTTCCTTGTGATGTTGTTCGAGACACGACATGGGAAAGATGATTGTATGATGTATGTGACACTTGTGGCCAAAATGAGACACTTGTGACACTTTTAATGACGACAATAGGTCATCATTGAAATGAGTAATTTTGATGTGTAACAGATTTCCCCCAAAGTGCGACGTTAGAAGACAAAAACTGATGAACGAAGTACTTTGTAGACTTTTTCGAGAAAGGGTATGGACATGAAGAACCTACTAGAAGCTGTACACAACCATCAAACAAATATTATGATATGTTTCAAATCCAAGGTAGACATACCTATTCTTAGATGATAAAGACTTGCAAGGTATGGACGCCATAAGATACACTGCAGATCCATAATTGTATTAACAAAAAGGTATAGCCACCAAAGATACAATGTGGATCTATACTCCCATGACATGAAATGATCATAGCCATGAAAAATACATAGTGGATCTACAATACAACAAGACATATCCACGGACCAATACAAAGTGGATCTATGTGACAGTATATGTGTCAATATTCAAGAGAAAATTCGTCACAACCTGGGTAAAGTACATATCTGAGTGATTACTCAACCCAAGGTCTTCTTATCAATCCTGATGTAGTACGAATCTAACCATGTGAATAGATTTACTGATGTCGAACATGGCAGAAACCATTTGATTATCGATCAATGAGGTAGATCCATGGATGATTTTAGGGGCTAAATTTCGCTCATGGGCTAATTTTCCATGGTTTTTCCAAAAACGAGATTCGCTATTAAGGATTAGTAAGATTCGCTATTAATTGATGTCAATGATTCCCAAGGTACCTGAGTACATTCCAACGAATGTGAATAGATGACATGAAGTCGAACATCCGTGGAATCATCCGATCAGAGGTCAATGATGTAAACCAACTGTCATAAGCGAGGAGGCATGCCATTGAGGCATGCAGGTCCCAAGGTACTAGCTGGTTTCTAAGTCTAATTCTTGGATAATGTGTTGAAGTCAACAGGAACAGACTCGTTGCAGGAGGGCCTTGATGTATCCCCCATCAACGACACGAAACTGACACAAAGATGTAAATTTCTAGATCAAATGAACATGGACTAACACGGGTATTGAAACAAGATATTTGTGATGGATGAATCTTGAGGAAGATACTTCCCTTGAACACTGAGGCAAAACAACATAAACATGACATGGACCAAAACATGATGATGCAGTGGATACTGTGACTTGCATCGGGTGACCCAAAGGAGTAAAGAAACTCATAGATTGGTTCAGTGCATAGGTTTAGTAGATTAAAATGTATGCAAAGACAAAGTGTCGTGTTCAAGGGTGACTAGTGAAGTTTTCAAAAACTGCTTGGCTTGCTTCCTTCAATTTTTCCCCCATCCAGATAGAGGAGTACCTCTTTTTTAATTTAACAAGATCGAGGAGGATAACACATGCTCGATATAAATCACCTTCGGTAAGTCCCTCTTCCTTTGTTCAACAAACTGGAAGAAGTAAGGGTTCGGTCCTGTATGGGCCCTTCAATGTATAGTTTAGCAAGTCCAGAGAAGGAAAACTCGGTGGTTTTTCATGTTTAGAGAGTATGAAAATAACTTAAAGATGAATCCAGTGTTGTACTTTTTCGTAATATTAGTCTTGTGAGGACGAAAAAGAGATAAATTATCACTCGAAAGACACCCTTTCAAACCTTTTAACGAGTGGGAAAGGAAGCAAGATCACTCAACAATCTTTTCATGTTTAGAGAGTCTGAAAAGAGCTCAAAGACGACTCTCGGGGGTTCCTTTTTCGTGTATCCACTACGAGTCCGAAAAAGTGATAAAAGTATACTCGATTAAATTCTCATGTATTTGTGAGCACGAGAAATAACAAAGACTAAGCCAGTATTGGTTTCATTTTTACACAAGCTTGAAACAAAATTAAACAATGCTTGTAAATTCCCAACGTAAATTCCAAAGGTTGGGATACCGATGGATGGTTGGTACTCTGCCCCCATCTTGAAAAGCTAGTGGCATAACTCCAGAATGATAATCAAAGGCTGGAGACATGCCCCCCCCAAGCTTCAAATAATTCACCAACTTTGAGGTTGTCACCAATTTCTATACTAGATGGAGAAAAAGGATACAGGTGGATGAAATGAAGGTTTAAAAATGAGACCTAATGAAAGACTCGATTTGACGAGAGAGGTGACTATTTCATTTTTTAACGAGCTTGACACAGGAAAAGAACTATGCTCAAGGTTCTGGGTTCAATCCCCATATTTCTATTTCATTTTTTAATGAGCTTGCTACAAAGAGGAAAAACTATGCTCATGACTTCTTCTTGATCATGGTTTCCAAGAGGATAATGCTCTGGAAGGAAACCATGTCAAGGGACAAAACTCGGTCATGGATTCTAAGATATTTTCACTATATGGAAGAACAATGATCTGGATGGAACACATGTCGAGGGCCGCAACAGGGGTAAGGAGATGAGGCTCCAATATCCCTACTGAAGAGATGACCATGTCAATTATCAAATCTAAGTCATCAGAAGTTGAATTCATGGGAGACAACGCCACATAATTGAACTGTGGCAGGGGTGATACCGACTGCATATAAGACCCATTTAGCGAGGTCATTGGGTTGATGGTCAAGTTAGGGCCAATGATCGAAAGTTGATCAATAGTCACCATTCTTCCATCGCGAGGGAAAGATATCACACGAAAGAGAGTGGACATAATAGCTTTCATGGCATAGACATAATCTCACCCAATGAGTAAATCGAAATCCAAGGGGTCATGGACTACCATAACATCAATAAAGACAGTTTTCCCTCCCAAAGTTATGGGAAACTGAGGAAGGATCCCTAAAGGGTGACTGGTTCTTCTGTTAAAAGAGAAAAAAGTCTGGGTAACCGACACAAGATGAGGATAACCCAAAGCTTGCCAAGCAAAAGAGCACAAAATAATAATGGACAAAACTTCATCTATCAACACATGAGGAACGTCCCGAACACAAACCTGTACTGTAATCTTAAAGGGAATGTGAGAGGGAAGACAAGGTCCAGATAGCACACCTCAATAAAAAAGGATAGCCTCATTACTTGGAGGGGGTTTCGTAGGAGAGGGAGGAATTCCCCCCAACACGGTAGATTCTATATCAATGAGAAAAACGTGGGAAGAATCGGGTTTACTCTCTAGTGGGAGAGTAGGATTGATTGACAACGACATCAAATCGACCACTTGGGTTGCACTATCTAATAGGAGAGTGGGATCGACCAAAGATGGGATCGGATCAACCACTTTGTCAACTGGTTCAACTAAGGACGTGACCAAATTGAGTACATGATCAACCAGACTGACCGATGAAGGGACTGGAGCAACCACTTTGGCACTCATCAGAAGAGGAGTGGGATTGACCACGTTGGCACTCTTTAGATGAAGGATGGGACTGACCAATGACGGGACTGGATCAGTCACTTGGGTTTCACTTTTCAGATGAAAAGTGGGGTTGATCAATGACATAACTAGATCAACTACTTTTGTTAGTGGTTCAACCGAAGATGAAACTAGATTGACCACCTGATCAACTTGACTGATCGGGGATGGAACCAGATTGACCATTCCATCAACTAACGATGGGTTGGGGGAAATATTATGATAACCAGTTGGGAGTTGAATTTTTTCCAAAAGAGAAGAAGCCTCGTCCATACAAGGACAAGGGTGAGAATAATGATCACCTTCGCATAACATATAAGGAAATTTTTCAGTTGTCTTCTTCTTACCAACCTTAACATCACTAATTGACGGGGTGTCACCAACATGTCGAGCAAGGGCCGATGACATGGAGGACCGCATTTCTAATAACTAGGCAAGACCAGGGAAATCCCTCATAAAGTGGTCACCCTTACAAAGACTGCAAGGGAATTTGGGTTTCATATTCTTCATTTTAATCTTATCGACCTCATCAACACTCCCAATACGATTAATAGTAGCTGGTTGCTTGGATCCAACATCTGATATGGTTGGAGGCTTGGTTATTTTTGGGTTCTTCTTCTTCTCTTTCTGTTTCTTATTCTTCTTATCAACCTGACTACTTTCTTTAGAGATTTCACTAGGCGAAGAAGGAGAAAGGGAAGGAGACTTAATGGGTGAAGAAGGTGAAAAGTCAACATGAGGTTAATGTGTGGGTGGTGTACTGACATTTGAAGTATTAGGTGCAGCTGAAGCATTGGGAAGATTCGTGATCACCATAGTGGGGAACAACCAAACTGATAATCCGATGGTGAGTCCCAGAAGATTCAGCATGGAAATGTATGGAGGACCAATGTTTCCAAAAGAAGGAAAGGTGAAAGGTTCCCTGGGAAAAGGGGTTCCCCCATTGGTACTCCCAAGAGTTGATTCCATTAATACTAAGGTCCACTAAGTAAAACAAACAACACATGCTATGAATCTGAGAAGTAAACAATCAAACAAAACTTCCCACAATGAAACCACTAGTTGGTGATGAAATCCAACGTCGCGAGATCAATATAGGAAGAGGCAGGCATAGAGCGGGTGGATCAGTTACGTTGGAAACCTTCTTAATGGACTTACACCTTGGTTCAATCTTCCACGCAGTAATTATGGATTTAACCTCCAAGGAGCTCAAGTGAGTTTGACCAACATCTATTCTAGGTACAGTGAGACTTCCCTTCACCATCACCTTTTGTAAAGACCCCAAATATTATGGCTACTAAGGTCACCAAATCGCAGTCATCCCTTGGGAAGGTACAGTCGACATTCCACTCCGAGTGTATGGGTAGGATAACAAGTCCGAAATCCTTCAAGAGAACTAAGGACAAGTGGACTGGTAGAACTCCAGAGGACCCCGAATAGATTCGGAGTTCATGAAGCACCGAGACCGAATGAAGACAGTTGAACCTCAAGAAGAACCCCCAATATACGATCTGACTACTATGAATGATTAAACCATGGATGGATAATATCTGTAACTCTCCCTGACGCGACCTCATGCATAACCCCTGTGTGAGAGGGGGATCCCAGTAAGCTGATACAAAAATTTGATTTTCTCTCCCTATCGCAAGATTCTAAATTTGTTTGATAGCTTTGGAAAGTTATCCTTTCAACATATTCCAAATCCCTACACCTTAAGATAATGTAGGTTTGCTAACAGAAAATGTAAAAATGTCTGATAAATTTTAGTTTAGTGCTTGATTTTCAGGCTATTGTTTACTCAGAGGTTTATGAGAGTGAAAACTGATGATATTATGACTCAATTCCCAAAACATGCATAAGAAATGATAAGGGTCTTTTATTTCAATGAATGTCTATTTAAGGGGAGGAGGATGGATTTTCCTTTCACTGTCGAACACTAATATGCAATGACCTCATGCAATTTTTCTCAATCAAGAATCCAATACAATGCTAAAATGTTCAGAAATTGTTTCCAATATCCAAAAACCAAACATGAAAAAATATCCTTTTGTTTATATGTGATTGATAATCAACTTGATGTAAAGCTTCCTATGTTAATGAGACTTCAAGATCTGTGAGATTTAAGCAATTGGAAGTAAACTTCACATAAACAAAAACACACACTCGTTGTGATCAAACAAGAAACAAAAAGAAAACCAAATTCAAACAAGAGGAAATGTTTGGAGAAAAGACCTCAAAGATCAAAATGAAATAGTGAATAGATCTTTGAATTTCCTTACAACAACTTTCATTCAGTCAAATAAATGAGAAGAAAACAATAGATCGACTCCAAATATCAACGAAGAAGAGTGACTCAAAGAAAGGAAAATATATGTCAAAACTCCAAACAAAACATCATCAATCCTTAGAAATCAAATAGTTGGAGGCTAAACAAGGACACACTGAGATTATATTAACCCTGAGCAGATGAATCAGCAAAAGGTAGCCTCAGAGATCAACTCCCAAAATATTTTTAGATAGAAAAAGACCAGCGCTCTGGTGTCAAGGGTACCAGAGCGTTGCAATGCTCTGTGGGAGCATGCAAGGGTGTGCCAATGCTCTGATAGTAGAGGCAGGGGAGCGCTGGCCTCTCAGAACTCAAAAACTTGCCCAGAAATAAAAAAAACAAAACATAGGAAAATACAAAAATTGAGTGTGTATGGGAAGAATCCAAGAGCCAACAACACATCTAAGAATACGAGACATAGCATGAATAATATCTAAAGGTGATTAAAGGCCAAAAAAAAGACCAAAGAAGGAAACCAAAATTGAAATCTTCTCTCCCGAGTGGAGTCGCCAATTTCTGTTACAGGAAAATCCCCCTGCGGACAAGTGAATTCCCTCTTGGTACCTAGACCCCTGTGACCAAGATAGAAAAATGCTAACTTTGAACACTTACATCCCTTTAAACCTAATTATTCTAATCTATAGAGAAAAGGAAGAAGATATGAAACTTGTTACGATGTTTGTCCTTGCCCAGTCCAAATTGAGCTCTAATCCACAAGCTCTTCAACAGGTCTTGCAATCCAATCAAAGACAAAGCATGCTTCCTATTATACTATGATTAGTTTGAAACTCGATCTACCCATTAAAGAAAAGTTCATGTAGGCATACACAATCTTGAAGGAAACAAGCCAAGCACATGTATTAATGAGAACTCAATAGAGATACTTACAGACCTTTGATGTAGATGCAACAACTTCTCCAAGTTATCCTTGTCCAACCCCTTGCTAAAATGATCCACAAACAAAATGACTATGCATCATTGATTATCTCCCTTATCAGATCATAAGTTTGATGCCTTCAATGTCTCCCAATACCACTTCTCATGAGATCATAAGTTAGGTATCTCTCAATTTCTTCATGTGTATTTCACCATGGGAAGGCCTCCTTATATAAGCATGGAGAGACCCAACCACCTTATATATTCTTGGGATAGGTTGAGGATCCTTCTCCATCAGTTGTGGATGTTCCCTAATATCCATCCTTGACATCAGATTCGAATCCAACCAACTCCAGAGATGAGGGGGATTTTTCCCTGATTTTCCTCAACAGCCCAAGATTTCCTCAAATAGGCCAACGCTCCCCCAGAAGGGTGCACATAGTGCTAGAACGCTCCCCCAAAGAAGTTCAAGGAGTGTTGGCACTCCTTGACAGTGTGTAGGGGAGCGTTGCCCAAAATTTCCTCAAAAAATCCTAGCGCTCCCCCAGAAGGGTGCACAAAGTGTTGGAATGCTCCCCCAAAGAAGGTCAAGGAGCGCTGGCACTCCCTGATAGTGGGTAGGGGAGCGTTGGCCTTCAAAATTCATTTTTAAGTGTTTTTTTTCATGGAAAAAGATTTGTACTCTTCATCAAGTGATTTCTTCTTCTTTAACTAGTATCTGAGGGTGTCTTCAAGTGTTCCTTGTGATTTCATTCGAGACACGACATGGGCAAGATGACTGTATGATGTCTGTGACACTTGCGACATTTGTGGCCAAAATGCGACACTTGCGACACTTGTAATGACAACAATAGGTCATCATTGAAATGAGTAATTTTGATGTGTAACACCAATGGATCCCAACGATTCTCTACACTTGTAAATGTGATGAAAAATGTTGGTGGTCCCAATTGTCGGATCATTGAAAAAATAGTTTTCTTGTTTTGTTGCAAATAGTCAGGAGAGATGCGAATTTTTTTGAAATCTATGTATCCGATATCAAATTTTATGATTTTTTCTAGGTTTACTATGTACATGACATCTTTGGCCAACAACTTTCTTCTTTGTATCTAGCCTTTTCTTATTCGCACCCACATGCAAGAAAACACTTGCTCTATTATTATGCACATTGTTTTGAAAAACAAATTTGTTATGTGACAACATAAGTCACCACTTGAATGTAGCAACTCCCATCGAACTATTTTATGGTAATTGAATCGTTATGTAATGTCACTGGGACATGGATCTCCAAAGAACAGTGTTGGGAAGTTCATTTCCTTGGAAAATTTGTCCTTGAATATTCCAAGTGGGCGTTGCCCCTCAACAGGTGTGATTTTGACAATCTTGTCTTGCAAGTCATAGATGAACTGTGAATCTGTGAATCCATGTACCAATGTCTCAGCAGGTGTTTCATTCTTTGATTCATCGCTTGTATCAAATTCACTAGCATTTTCGAGAGTCTGTGCAGAGCTGTCATCCCCTTCTCCAAGAACATTGTTCCAATTCTGATTTATACAAATGTTATGTGCTTTGTACAGGGCCCTGGAACATAATTCTTTTAATTCTTTCATGACAACATGCACACGTACTTTACCTGTCTGATATGGATTCTTGTATTGCAAGCGTATTTTGAGAGCCACAACAATTTTCATTGTATCGCTAATGAATTGTGGCAAGGATTTTTGCACAACATCTAGTTGGACAGGTACATTAATAATTGATCCGGTTAATCCCATGTGAGGTCGTTTATAGCCCCAGGGTTTGATTTGTGAAAATGCAATTTGCAAAGACACAAGTCTCTCTTCAAGTTCTGTAAGTGCACTTACATCTAGCACTGGTGTATTACATCTTATTTGGTTAGGCATTGCAAATTGTGGCAGATTTCCATTTTCAAGGGACCATTTGCATGGATGACAAATTTTTCCACTGGAAATTTTTTTATCATTTAGTGTCAAGCGAAATTATGCTGCTTCCAAATTAGGCGTGAAAGACTTAGTTATTTTTGAAAAATTCAATTGATCACGAATTGCACATGCAATGGAAGGAGTGTATTTGATTTGTTTCATATAGGTCTGTCTTGCATCTTTCTTCCGTAGGGAAGTATGCGTAGAAAGTGTTTGTTGGTTTTCATTGGTAGCAATACATGGTGTTGGTTCTAGCCCACAAAATGTGATTTTTCCCTCTCGGACAGTGCAATGACCATTGTGGGATATGTGACCATACCTTTTTCTCTTGTGTTGTGCAAATTTTATTTTTTTTAGGTTGTGATATGTTAGTTTCTATCTAGAAGGAAGCATAGTAATGTATTTTTTTCTCTCACGTAGGACCTTTTTCAAGTTGTGATAACTTAGTCTATGTTTTTTGTTCAAGGGTAGGATGACCTCATGGCATCTGGGATGAGTTTCATTCTGATTGAATAACATGCAATGCTTATGCAGATTCAATGTGGTTTGGCTGACATTGACACTGGACCCTAAACCGATAGTATTTCCTATACCACCATTGTATTTTTTTCTCTCACGTATGACCTTTTTCAAGTTGTGATAAGCCAGTCTACGTTTTTTGTTTAATCCCTGTATCGCCTCATCATAATTGGGACGATTTTCACGTATCAAAATTTTCAAGTTGTGATATGTTAGTCTACGTTTTTTGTTGAATCCCTGTATAGCCTCATCACAACTGGGGCGAGTTTCATTTTCATTAGATAGTAGTCTACACATATGCAGATTCAATGCGGTATGTGTGGCATGGACAGTGGACCCTGAACCAATGGTATTTCCTATCAAAGGTTGATAATGGATATGTGGCGTATCTTTTTTCAATGATATGATGTCAATTGTTCGATTTTAGTTTGAATATTCAATACACTAGGAATGGATAGTGTCATCTGGCAGGACCGACCAGACCTGGATATTTACTCTGAATATGATAGATAGCCATTGTAAATAGAATATTCCACCCTCTACATTTCCTTTTTCATATGGCAGTTCCATGTTTACAAGGTATTCTTGCCAACTTCCAATTGTCGGCATATTTTCTAGGAGATATGGCAAAAGGTGTTCATGCAAGCAGCTAAAATCCTGTTGGTTTCCGCCTATAATTGCATTGAAAAAGGATTGTACAATATAAATCCACAATGACTACAGATCGAACTCTATTTCTACCAAATAGAAAATTGCATTGAACAGACTATCTCCACAAATAGATGCAACGATTGTTTCTATTTGCAAGCCATGGCAGTGTATACAATGCATAATTTGTTTCCATTGCAATTCAAGGTCTTTGCAAATGAGGGACAAGTAAATATGAGGTCCTCCAATATTTCATATGGATAATTTTCTATACTGTAGTGGTTCATAATGACCACTGACAGGATTGACATCATGGAACAAGATGCAATATGGATCGCTAGATGTAGTTCCGTTGAATAGTAAATATCTTGTTTTTCTTTTCAATGACCATATTCCAATTGATATATTGATCCACTTAGACAACCACCGTATAAAAAATGTATCTCCAAAAAGTCCCCTCTCATGTGCAGGAATAATTGCAGATGTAGACAACCACATCTTTGAAAAATACGTAGTGACATCATGTATTCCATGCAACTGCTAAAGAAAATTAGATGCCAATTTGTATTCATACGATTCCAATGCCTCAGTGTCGCCATTTTTTAAACAACCCAATAAATAATCTATCAATCCATTGCGTAAGTCGGTCGAGGAATAACGTAAATGCAATAGAACCTTAAATGCATAGAAAAGACAATCTCCTACAGTATACGAGAATGGATCCAATCTAAAAAGCACATTGCTATGCAATACCTGGTCGATGTTGTCATGTACAAAGGAGTCTGTAGCTATTTCATAGGAATCGACATCTATTACTTGTTTCATCTCTTAAACTGTGATTTTCAATATGTTTCTTAGCTATTATTCAGTTTATATGAAAACAGAGAAAAGAAAAAAAAACAAAAAACAAAAAAAAGACAAATATAAAACTACAAGTGCGGAAATACATACCAATTCCGCTATGTATCCTTCAACCTTCTTCTTTTCAAATTCAATCCCCCTAGTCACCACCACATATGACAAGAAAACAAACGTACAGTGAACAATGAACCAAACAGAAGAGACAACGCAAATAAATAACAATATCAGTTTGTTGAGCACAAAGACCGAGTATTCAGGGTATATAATTTTTGAACCTATTCATGGTGTGCATCCTACAAGATTTTTAGAGACATAAGATGCCTTGGAAGACACAAAGGACATGACAAAGGCAACAGGTGGACATACTTTTTGATTTATAGAATAAAATCATGCCTTGTCACAAGACCCTGGTAGATGCTTGCCCCTTGTGACAACTCCGAATTTGTTTTCTAAACCCCTTTGCATTGATATTCTTGGAAACAAATATGGAACGATATCCAGGATGTGGAAGTTGGCATATGTTATTGGAAGGGAAGAACCTAGAAAAAATGCACCAAACGCATGGTTTCTAGGAACAAAAAATAAGAGGAGAACATCCAATTTTCTTTTTTGTATTTCATTGTAGCTGCAACAGATATGGGTTCTATTTCTAGCATCGACATTCAAATTAGAACAAGACTTTTGGAAGGGAACAAAGTTCCCAAAATGCATGAAACGTATGGTTTCCAGGAACAAATAATATGAGGAGAACATTGGGAAAATGCGCCAAATGTATGGTTTTTAGGAGCAGGTAAAATGAGGAGTTTTCTTTTTTATATGTCACTAAGGATGTGACAAAGGTGGGTTCTGTATAGAACATTGATGTTCAAGAACAAGGAAAATATTATGGGCATAGCAGCCACACAGAAAGATGTTCTGCAACATAATTTCGAGGTAGGGACTCCTAGTATTGAAAATTCTTTCTTCTAAGCTGCAAATAGAAAGAAACAAACAAGGAATAGAAACAAAACCATGGCACAGAAACTTACCCGTCAACGAGGGATGACAGAAGCGTAGTTCCAAAACCTAAAAACCACAATAACAGGTCCAAATGCTTGCAAAGTTGAAGAACAACAAACCAGTGAACAACCACGAAGAGGTCCAATTGCAGTTGCAGGACCTCAACTTTGGAAAGTTGAAGAAAACAACAAGCAACATCAAAGAACCAACAGACAAGCATCAACCAGTGAACTAGTAATGTCGGTCAAGAACAATATTTCCCAAATTCACTGCAGACAACATTGTATCAAAAAATGGAAGGAAACTATATTGTAACACGCCTGTAGAATAAACATTTAAGGTTGCGAGGCCTGTTAAGTAAATACTTAAAAGGCTGTCAGAACCGTCGAAAGGTGTCACACTGTGCAAACATTTAAGAAAGAATGTAGTGTGGCATGCCTGTTTACGTACGCAACAATGAAAAATCCTCTCGAAATACGCAACAATAAAGAAAAATCAAACATAATATTGTAATAAAATAATAATAATAATAATAACAACAACAATAGTTCGAACACTGGAGACTATGCTAAAAAAATTAACTCAGAGGACAAAGTAATATTCAAAACTTTGGATATGCCAACATATAAATCATTGGGAATAGTGAAGCTGAAAATAAGACCTCAAATCTATTATCTAATGAGATCATGACATATGTGGGTTTTTTTATTATATAAAATAATAATAATGTTTTTATTTCTGTAGTTCGAACAATAGAAATTATGCAAAAAATTGTAGCGAAATGAAAAACTAATATAATGTCAATGAATTGTCAATCGGTATAAACTTTGGATATCTAAACATTTCAGTATGAATAGTACAAATTCAAAAATACCGTAGATGATAAAAACTTTGGATATGGAAACATATAATTCATTCATAATAGTGAAGCTGGCAATAAGACCTCAAATCTATTATCAAATGAGATCATGACATATATGGGTTTTTTTATTATATAAAAAATAATGTTTTTAGTTATGTAGTTCAAACAATACAAAGTATGCAAAAATTTGTAGTCAAACGACATACTAATATAAAGTCAACGAATTATCGATTGCTATAGTCCCTCTACGCCTACGGCAAGGACCAATAAAGAATTAATGATGAAGAAGAGAACCAATGGATTTAGTTAATATAATAGACACATTATAATGAAGTTAAAATTTGATACATTTTCAATTTTAAAAGGTTGAAAGCATTTTGTTTTAATTTAGAATATTTAAAATTTATTACAGGAATTTTTCTGTATAGGATAGATGTTGTCAAGGACATAAGGTTACATAAACAATAATAAAAAATAAATATAAAGTTTGCTCAATTATATATATAACACAATTATTCATTTCAAAATTCGAAATTGGGAACAAATAATTGAGAGAATTGCTTGATCCAAACAACGAAAGACAACTAAGCAGTGTTTCTTACAAATCCATCAAATTGAGGAAATAGTATAGTCAGAATAGGAACTAAGTGAACAGACTAATAGAGCTTTGAACACAGTTTTTAGTTAAGGTTTACCACACTTTTTTTATATACCAGGTCAGAAATACTGAACACATTCACTAATGGTTTGAACACATCCATTGATCCATTTGTCCTTGTGAAATAAAATTTTACATAACAAAAAATAGATCAAATCAGAGATCATTCTCATGGATAAATTCCAAAATTCAATGACATAAAAAAATATAGGAATCAAGAATCAATTAAATTAGAGATTTCAATATTACTAAATCTACTTGCGATTACTACACCAAACTTAAAAAGAAATCAATATACACACTGTTAAGACCATGAGTCACATGCCGATCACATTAGCCTATCGAACTCCATGTCACCACGCATATGGAGGATCAATGAATCAGGCGAGGTCTCCTTGTCCAACGATAGTCAACAATAACTACAAAGATATATGGGTATACCTCCTTGGTCCCATCACCAGGACACTTATGGGCGCATGCTCATATACTAGCATTCGCCTCAGAGACAAGCCTTTGCAAGCTATTTCTTTGAGATGTGCATTTTAGTTTTTGAGATCGGATTGGAGTCCAAAAAATGGAGACTCAAAATCTGCCATTCCAAATGATTTCATATATCCTTTTTAACTGGAAGTATCTGAAGTTTTCATTGATGGGAATGTTTGATACAACTATTTGGTTTTGATTTAGCAATTTGGTGTGATGTGTATAGTAACAATGTCTTGGATTCCATCCTAGGGTGGAGTAAGATCTAAGATAATTTCATTTGAACTTAGATGAACTGTAATTTCTTCCAGAGACACTCTACAACCTAGTTAGAGAAATGTTCATATAACATAAAGAATTAAAATAATAATAATAAAATATGAAAAAATAATATATATATATATATATATTTAAGGTCATGGCCAAGGGAGACACCAAATTATTATAAAATATTTTAATGTATTAAAAAATATATATTGGTTTGAATTTGTTTTATTTCTATTTGTCTAGTAGTGGTTATTGTGGTCATAATATATTATAAAATATAGAATCAACCCTACAACATTGATCAAGATATGAATTTTGCAAGCTTTAGACGAAAATAATTCTCTATCGGTGATGTCGTGATCATCTTAGGATGCAAAAAAAAAAATGGCGATTCTAGGGTTTTGTGTGCACTGGTAGGGGGAGAAGGATCTTCGTAGCTTCCTGGTAGGGGGAAAGGGAATATTAGGTTTCAAAATAAGGAGGTTCTGTCTCCAGGGATGTCAGATCCCAGGACAAGGAAAGTCTCAGGGGAGGGGTTGATAGAGGAGTCCCGAAATTCATTCAAGGATGTATTTAAAGGATGCCACAAAAGAAGGGGTGAGGATGTCGATATGGGTGGAGTCTGTAAAGGACAGATAGAAACCTATAAGAAGGATACAAACCCGTCAAATTAGGGAAAGAATGAGAAGGAAACAAACTTGCAAAATTAGAAAAAGTGGCTTCAGAACGGATGCTTACCTAAGACTGTGGAGAATCCCAAGTACGAGGTAACATCGAATGGGATAGGGAATTACATCCAATGGATGTGTGACCACACCCTAATCAAGAAATTTATGGAGATATGGCCCTCAAAAAAATCCCTTCAACTTTGGATAGAGGGAAGATGGAAGGTAAAGGGGAAGATATACCTTCAACTTAGGTCAAAAGGCTTCTTCACAACAGTTTTCACGGACTCGGGAGAGTGAGACAAGGTGTTTTAGGAAGGGCCCTACTTCTTTAACTGAACATCCCTCCACATGTGATTATGGATAGAAAGGTTTTCCCCAGAGAAAGAAAACTTCACAGAGGATCTGGTTTGATGAGGATGTACTCCTTGCCAAGGGAATTATGGGAAATTGAGATCCTAGAAGGTATAAACAACACATCAGGATCCTTTGTCAAAATATTAGAGGTGACAAAGATGTCTAGGTATATATATTATGCTAAAATCTGTGTTTATATGAATGTGGTTAATACTCTATCCGAATCCATAATAGTGTCCTACCAAGATGAATAATGGACCCAACCTCTAGACTATGATCACATTCCTTTCTGATGTAGGAAATGTCATTTCCATTGCCATCTCTTTAGGGATTGTCCCCTTAATGTTTCCCCTCAAGAGAATACAAGAAAGGAAGGAATAGATCCAAAGGGTTTTACCAAGATCCCAAGTAAAAGGAAGGTAGGGTGACACCAACCTAAGTAAACAACAATTACACAGGACAAGAGCACTAGCAACAACTTCAAGATTTTGGAAGGAGAACCTAGTGAAATCAGAGAGAAAGAACAACCAAAGGAGAGGAAGGAAGAGATCAATAAAGCTTTAGAAACAAAGGTAGACATGTCAAAGCGGCATAAACAGAGAAGGAGCAAGAGGAGAAAGGAACACATGGGAAAGAAGTAGTGATGAAGGAAAACCAAATCTCAGCCACATAAATGGAAGAGTAATTGGAAACATAAATGACCCAGGATATGGAGCTAGAGGAGATTGAAATAGATATTTCAACCCTGAGGGAGATTCATGGGGCACCAATAATCAACGTCCTTACCATAGTTCAACTAAGGATGTTACAAAAAGACATAGAGAAAGGGAAGGGGGAAGGATCCAATCCTAGGCCAGGATCCTCGGCATCAGGTAGCATGGGACTCAAGACTGACCCCCTCAAAGCAAAGAAGAAAACCTCAGGAGAGGAAAAAAAGAGAGGGAGGAAACCTTACAACCAAAATTTGGAAGAAACATGAGCACTTATGGTTGACTCAGGACAAGTGGTATGCCTCCCAGATAACTATTTCCCACCCCAACCTAAATGTTGATAATGAAGCTCACCTCCTGGAATATTAGAGGTATGAACGACCCTTATAAACAATAGATAATGAAGAAAATAATCTCCATGATGAAGGTTGAAATTGTTCTTCTTCAAGAAACTAAATGTGATGAAGTAAACATTAGAAGAATAACTCAATAAATCTATCTTGGTTGTGAAGCCAGATGGATAGAATTCGTAGGAGCATTTGGAGGAGTGGATACCCTCTGGGACACAGATACATTATATATGGAGGAATTATCTATTAGAATTAAGTTGCTCACATTAAAATTCAAAATGAAAGGATCAGAGAAAGAGAGATACATCACAAATTCCTATGGCCCAAACTCGCCTAACCTAAAGAGAGCCTTCCTAGAGAAAATCAACATTTTAAGATCCTCACTGAAACACCAAGTATGGATCCTAGGAGGGGATTTCAATATGATCACAACCTTGTTAGAGAAGCAGGGAGGTATTCGCATGATCGACCAAGAGAGTAAATATTTTAGGGAACTCATAGAAAGGATCCAACTGGTCGATGTCCCAACCAGAAGTGGTCTTTTTACCTAGAACAACAAGAGAGGTAAACACCATCAGATTGTAGTTCATCTAGACAAGTTTTTACTCTCTGAAAAATCCTTTCAAAATAAGCAAGGCCTCTCTACAGGTGTTCTCCCCTTCCAAGGCTCAGATCAATAACCTATAGCACTGGAGTGGCCCCAAGTATGGAAGAAAAGTACCTCTAACTTTCAGTGTGAAACGTTCTGGCTTAACCACTGAGACTTCCTTACAAACTTGGCCCTCTGGTGGGGAGACCTGAAATACCTCCATGGAATGAAAATGTTCCAATTTCAACAGACACTAAATCACATTCGTATGTGCCTCAGGAAGTGGAATAAAGAGGTATTTAGTAACATTTTCGAGGAGAAGAATAAACTTGAACTTGAAATGGAGGAGATGCAACATAAATGTTAGAAAAACAGGATTGCAAAGCAATACAATAAAACAAATGCGGAAATAAAACACAGAATATACACAATACAATAGAGACACAAATATACGTGGTTCACCCAATGTGGGATAGGTCCACAAGATAAATTGCTAGGTCCTTCCTTTATTATTATCCAGCAAATGAAGGGATACAACCTAAATCACACCTGTTGTAACTTCCTCTTCTTTCTCTCATAGTCTCCTCTCTCAGAATACAATATTCACACTGATGCATAGCCGCAATACATTTCCCTCATAAAAGAGGGTTTCCTTCTAGGGAAAAAAACCCTAACATAACTTCTATCGTCAAATATGTGACCTTATAATGAATGGTCCATATTTACAATGAAATTACAATATACATTTACAAGGCAATTTTTCCTTTGGAGGCTTTGCCCCCGAACCCCCGTTGGGGGCCTGCTTGCCCCAGGACCCCGCAGGGGGGGTAATCCCCCCTGCACTCCCCCACGTGGATGAGTGTACATTATTCTAAGGTGTAAAGTCTTCATGTGGTATAAACACGACTGAAAACAAATACCTCTGAATCAGGAAGATAATCAGGCTCCACAACCAACAATCTCCCACTTGGAGACTGACCTCAACAACTCCACCGTTGTTGTATCTACTAGAATATAAAACTTCTTAGACCTGGAAAATTTCTCATCATCATCTTCATGATTGAATACCAACTGAAACTGAGAAAGAACTTAGTTTCTCCCTGGTTACTCCCTTTGTTAACATGTCTGCAGGATTCTTGCTAGTGTGTATCTTTTCCAACTTCAAATGTCCATCTTCCAAGATGGATCATATGAAATGGTACCTCAACTATATATTCTTAGTATTTGAATGGAAGGATGAGTTATTTTCAATATGAATGGCACTCTCACTGTCACAATACAACCTGTTATTCTCCCACTTCTTTCCCAATTCCTCCATAAACCTCTATAACCAAATCATTTCTTTACTAGACTATGTATAAGAAACATACTCTGCTTCTATTGTTGAAAGTGAAACAACCTTTTGCAGTTTCGAAATCTAACTTACTATTGTTCCACCTATAGTAAAAACATACCCTATGGTGCTCCTCCTGCTATCTTTATCACCTGCCATATTTGAATCAACATATCCCTGTAGAAAAGTCTCTGAACCTTCAAAACATAATTCATGAGTAGCAGTACCTCTCAAATACCTGAAAATCCACTTTACTTCCTCCCAATGTTCTTTAACTGGATTGTTTATATACCTTCTCACAACTCCCACTGCATGTGCAATATCTGGTATCGTGCAAACCATCACATACATCAAGCTGCAACTGCTAATGAATAAGGGACCCTGGACATGTATTCTATCTTCTCTTGTGTCTTGGGACACATTTCCTTAGTTAATTTGAAATGGATGGCCAAAGGTGTTCTAACTAGTTTTGAATTATGCATTCTAAACCTCTCCAACACCTTCTCTATGTACTCACCCTTAGAGAATTCCAATTTGCGATTTTTCCTGTCTCTTGTTATTCTCATACCAAGGATTTTCTTTGCAGAACCCAAATCCTTCATCACAAATAAATTATCTAATTTCTTCTTGAGCACATTTATATCGTGCATATTAGACCCTGCAACAAGCATGTCATCTACATACAATAGAAAGATAATATAGCTTCCATTTTCTAGTCTTTTAAAATAAACACAGTGATCAAAATGACATCTACTATAACCCTGTTCTATCATAAACCTGTAAAACTTCAAATACCACTGACTTGGAGCTTTCTTTAGGCCATACAAGCTCTTCTTCAACCTGCATACCAAATTCTCCTTCCCTTTGACCTCATACCCCTGTGGCTATTGCATATAAATCTCTTCCTCCAAATCCCNTCGTATGTGCCTCAGGAAGTGGAATAAAGAGGTATTTAGTAACATTTTCGAGGAGAAGAATAAACTTGAACTTGAAATGGAGGAGATGCAACATAAATGTTAGAAAAACAGGATTTCAAAGCAATACAATAAAACAAATGCGGAAATAAAACACAAAATATACACAATACAATAGAGACACAAATATACGTGGTTCACCCAATGTGGGCTATGTCCACCAGATAAATTGCTAGGTCCTTCCTTTATTATTATCCAGCAAATGAAGGGATACAACCTAAAGCACACCTATTGTAACTTCCTCTTATTTCTCTCATAGTCTCCTCTCTCAGAATACAATATTCACACTGATGCATAGCCGAAATACATTTCCCTCATAAAAGAGGGTTTCCTTCTAGGGAAAAAAACCCTAACATAACTTCTATCATCAAATATGTGACCTTATAATGAACGGTCCATATTTACAATGAAATTACAATATACATTTACAAGGCAATTTTTCCTTTGGAGGCTTTGCCCCCGAACCCCCGCTGCGGGCCTGCTTGCCCCCAGACCCCGCAGGGGGGGTAACCCCCCCTGCACTCCCCCACATGGATGAGTGTACATTATTCTGAGGTGTAAAGTCTTCATTTGGTATAAACACGACTGAAAACAAATACCTCTGAATCAAGAAGATAATCAGGCTCCACAACCAACAATCTCCCACTTGGAGACTGATCTCAACAACTCCACCGTTGTTGTATCTACTAGAATATAAACCTTCTTGGACCTGGAAAATTTCTCATCATCATCTTCATGATTGAATACCAACTGAAACTGAGAAAGAACTTAGTTTCTCCCTGGTTACTCCCTTTGTTAACATGTCTGCAGGATTCTTGCTAGTGTGTATCTTTTCCAACTTCAAATGTCCATCTTCCAAGATGGATCATATGAAATGGTACCTCAACTATATATTCTTAGTATTTGAATGGAAGGATGAGTTATTTTCAATATGAATGGCACTCTCACTGTCACAATACAACCTGTTATTCTCCCACTTCTTTCCCAATTCCTCCATAAACCTCTATAACCAAATCATTTCTTTACTAGACTATGTATAAGAAACATACTCTGCTTCTATTGTTGAAAGTGAAACAACCTTTTGCAGTTTCGAAATCTAACTTACTATTGTTCCACCTATAGTAAAAACATACCCTATGGTGCTCCTCCTGCTATCTTTATCACCTGCCATATTTGAATCAACATATCCCTGTAGAAAAGTCTCTGAACCTTCAAAACATAATTCATGAGTAGCAGTACCTCTCAAATACCTGAAAATCCACTTTACTTCCTCCCAATGTTCTTTAACTGGATTGTTTATATACCTTCTCACAACTCCCACTGCATGTGCAATATCTGGTATCGTGCAAACCATCACATACATCAAGCTGCAACTGCTAATGAATAAGGGACCCTGGACATGTATTCTATCTTCTCTTGTGTCTTGGGACACATTTCCTTAGTTAATTTGAAATGGATGGCCAAAGGTGTTCTAACTAGTTTTGAATTATGCATTCTAAACCTCTCCAACACCTTCTCTATGTACTCACCCTTAGAGAATTCCAATTTGCGATTTTTCCTGTCTCTTGTTATTCTCATACCAAGGATTTTCTTTGCAGAACCCAAATCCTTCATCACAAATAAATTATCTAATTTCTTCTTGAGCACATTTATATCGTGCATATTAGACCCTGCAACAAGCATGTCATCTACATACAATAGAAAGATAATATAGCTTCCATTTTCTAGTCTTTTAAAATAAACACAGTGATCAAAATGACATCTACTATAACCCTGTTCTATCATAAACCTGTAAAACTTCAAATACCACTGACTTGGAGCTTTCTTTAGGCCATACAAGCTCTTCTTCAACCTGCATACCAAATTCTCCTTCCCTTTGACCTCATACCCCTGTGGCTATTGCATATAAATCTCTTCCTCCAAATCCCCATGGAGAAAAGTTGTTTTTACATCTAACTACTCAAGATGCAAATATTCTACTACCACAAGACTTAAAATAGTCCTAATTGAAGTCATTTTAACAACAGGAGAAAATATTTCGTCAAAATATATACCTTTCTTTTGTGCAAACCCCTTTACAACAAGTCTATCCTTATACCACCATTTTCCTCCATCTACTTCCTTCAACTTGTAAACCCATTTATTCTTCAATGCTCTTTTTCCTGTAGGAAACTGAACCAAGTCCCAAGTCTGTCTATTTACCAGGGAATCCATTTCCTCTTTCATGCCTTTCTCCCACTTCTTTTTGGTGTCTACCTGCATTGCCTCTGCATAACATTCTAGTTCACCGGAATCGGTCAACAATAAATAATACAATGAAGGAGAGTATCATTCAGGTGGCCTACTTAACCTGGTAGATATTCTAACAACACTTGCAGGAGTTTGAGGTACATGTTGCTCCTGTTGTTGTACATTTTGATTTTCTGGTTCCTTTGGAATTTCTTTTTCAGTGATCTCATCAAGCACTATGTATTTTGGCTTTTCTTTTTCC
>JZKD02S1094568.1:23373-33741 GCA_000966675.3 Picea glauca
TAGATCTGGAACATGTCTTACCTCTTTCATAAACCATTGGTTTCCATTGTTTTTCTTTATTTTTACCTTTCCCATTCCAATAATTTTTCATGGTGCATCATCACCCAAATGAACCCGTCCAAAATCACCTTGAACATAATCTAAAAAATGTTTCCTATGGGGTGTGGCATGAAACGAAGCCCCTGAATCTACCACCCAAGACTCAGAAATATTATCTATAGAAAGAATCAAAGCATCTTGTAACACATCACCTGTTATATTTTCTTCCTGATTTTTCTCCTGTTGTCCATCTCTTTGTTTCTTTGGAGCTTTGCAGTCTTTCTTCAGATGTCCTTTCTTCCCACAATTCCAGCACTATATCTTTCCAAGTCTGGATTTGGATCTGCCCTTCCTAGAATTCCTGCGGTTTCCTGAGCCCTTTCCTCTATCCTTTTGTCTTCCTTTGTTCTCCATGTTCAACACATTACCCGATGTCTCACCTGTGCTTTTCCTTCGCATTTCTTCACTAAGGATAACACCAACAACATCATCAAATTTTAAAGTATTTGAACCAGAGACAGAGTTACTTACAACCATGACAAAGCCATTCCATATTTCTAGAAATGAGCACAAGATTAGAAGAGCCTTGACCTCATCATCAAAGTCCACTTTTACAAAACTTAGTTGATTAGTAACCATATTAAATTCTTTTAAATGATCTGCAACAGACCCACCTTCTGACATCTTCATATCAAATAATCTCTTCATTACAAATACCTTATTGGATGCTGAGGGTTTTTCATACATTTTAACCAACACATCCATCAGATCCTTCATTGTCTTTTCTTTCTAAATATTGAAAGCCACCAACGTTGCCAGGCTTATCCATATCGTTCCTAGAGCCTTCCTGTCAAGAATCTCCCATTCTTCGTCCTTCATAGTCGTCGGCTTCTTTGCTATTCCACCTAATGTTAGGAATAGATCCTTATGATATAAATAATCCTCCATCTGCATCTTCCATAACTTGTAGTTTTGGCCATTAAATTTTGCGACCCTAAACTTTCCATCTACCGCCATTGCTCCCACTCGAACTAGGAACCCTCTTCTTCTGCGAGTTACCTTTCGCTCTAATACTAGTTGTTAGAAAAACAGGATCGCAAAGCAATAAAATAAAACAAATGCGGAAATAAAACAAAGAATATACACAATACAATAGAGACACAGATATACATGGTTCACCCAGTGTGGGCTACGTCCACCAGAGAAATTTCTAGGTCCTTCCTTTATTATTGTCCAATAAATGAAGGGATACAACCTACAACACACCCGTTGTAACTTCCTCTTCTTTCTCTAAGAGTCTCCTCTCTTAGAATACAATATTGACACTGATGCATAGCTACAATACATTTCCCTCATAAAAATAGGTTTCCTTCTAGGGAAAAAAAACCTAACATAACTTCTATTGTCAGATCTGCGACCTTATAATGAACGGTCCAAATTTACAATGAAATTAAAATATACATTTAAAAGACAATTTTTCCTTCGGGGGCCCGCTTGCCCCCAAACCCTCCTTTTCACTCCCCTACGTGGATGAGTGTACATTATTCTGGGGTGTAAAGTATTCATGGGGTATAAACACAACTGAAAACAAAGACCTCTAAATCAGGAAGATAACCAGGCTCCACAACCAACAAGAAAGGCATTCAAGGACTCTTCTCCTCAAAATTCATTGTGAGGGAAGCTGAAATCATGGAAGATCTGATTAGAAGAGAGCACTAGGAAGAGGTTCTTTGGTGACAAAAAATTAGGATCCACTGGTTAAGAGAAGGGGACAAGAACACTCACTTCTTCCATAACTCCTAAACCCAGAGAAGGAATATAAATAGAATTGTGTCTATCAAAGCACAGGATAGCAACACCAAAGTGACAGAGGGGGATATTGAGTAGGAACTCCTAAAATATTACTAAGACCTTCTCTCAAAACCTGATATAAACAAACATGAAGATATCGTTAAAATAACTAAAGCGATCCCTAGGCTGGTTCCCCCAAAACAATCCCAAATCTTGATCGGACCATCCTCCAGAGAATAAGTTGACGTAATTGTTAAAAGTATGGCCCTAGGGAAGTCCCTCGGGTCGGATGGCTTCACCCCTGAATTTTTACAGGTAGGTTGGCCAGTTCTTGAAAATGATATCTGGGAAGTGGTGGAAGAATCACACAAATCTAAATCTATTTTGTAGGACTTAAATGCCACTTTTATCACTTTAATCCCGAAGATCAAAGGAGCATGCTTCACATACAAGTTTTTCTCCATTTCCTTATGCAATGTCATTTATAAAATTATTTCCAAACTGATAGCCTCTAGGGTTAAACCTATCCTCCCGCTCATCATTTCTCAGGAGCAGGGAGGCTTTGCAGAGGGAAATCATATTTTACATGGTACTATAGTAGCCCACAAAGCTATTCACTTCCTCAAGGTGTAAAAAAAAGCGAGAATGATGTTTAAATTGGATATGTGTAAGGCCTATGATCAGATGAATTGGGACTTCCTTCATAACATTAATTTAGCTTTTGGATTTGTGGAAGACTGGGTGGCTTGGGTTATGAATGGCTCTCTACAACCTTCTTCTCTATCCTGATGAATGGATCTCCCTCCAATACCTTCAATGTTTTTAGAGGTATTAGGAAGGGAGACCCTATGTCCCTTTTCCTATACACAATCTTGGCAGAAGGTCTGAGACACAACCTTTCATGTGCTAAGAGACAAGGTGATATCAAGGGGACAACCCTCCTTCAGGGTGTAGAGGATTTGTATCATCTTTAGTTTGTGGATTACAATATTCTAATGGGAAAATCTACAGTAAAAGAACTAGATGATTTAAAAAAAAATGGACTTATTTAATCTTGCTTCTGGCATGGTCATTACCCAGGAGAAATCCTAGGTTTTTTTCTTCAATACTCCCCCCCACTATTCAACTACATCTATACACCTTGCTTGGTTTCCAACCCTCTTCCCTCCCAGCTAAATATTTAGGATCTCCCCTTCTTTCCAAATCTCTTCATGACCCTTCTTGGGAGGTTATTATGGAAAAACTAGAAGCTAAACTTAGCAGTTGGACTCACTGCTCTCTTTCCCTTCCAGTACATATCCTCTTGATCAAGTATGTTCTCTCAGCCCTTCCCCTGTACCTCTTCTTAGTTCTTTCTTCCCCGATGAGCTTCATAAAAAAAAATTGGTTTAGATATGATTCGCGTCCCTAATCTCATGGGATCATCCTAACCTCCTCACCCTATCCTTTTAAGCTTATAAAAGGAGAAGAGTTCTCATGGGAAAAGTTAGTTGGCTAGCTTTTGGTGTGAGCTTGAGTAATTTTTCTAGCTTTGGGCCTTGCTTTGTCAATATAGATTGTTGATCTCAGAATCCGTGGAGCAAGAAGTGTGTGGGAAGAAAGGAATTGTTGGAAGGTACCTTACAACATCAAGGCATCCGGTTGTATTCTCCTTTTCATATTTATAATACAGTAATATATTTATTTCCCATAAAATTGTCTTTATTTTATTTTATGACTCCTTGATCACATACATAGGTTTTGTTGAGTGTACGTTGTTGCTTTCACTTCGTTGGCTTGTATCTATTTATAGGTTCAACATCGCATAAGACTTTGAACGGAGCGAGGATGACACTAGCGAGGAAAAACGACATTTAAAAGGTATGTCATATATCTCTTGTTAGTTAGTATGCTTGATGATTGAAACTTAGGGAAAGTTTTAAATTCTGTCTTGTTTTGTTCTAGTTTCGGGGTGAAACTAGGGAGATCAGTTTGTGTCCGCACTTACTGATTTGTCCGATAACAAAATTGGTGACCATACTAGGGAACATATTGTTTTCCTATTTTGTCTTGATTTCTTTCTTTTATTGCTTGTGTTCTATTTTCTAAGTCATTGGGAGATCCAACTTGACTCTATGACTATTTATATTCACTGGAAAACCTTCTTTCTTTTTATTTTTTCCATTTTTATTTTGATCATCGCATCCTACTTTGAGAGACAGTGTGAAGATCTAGGATCGACGCACCCTACCTTTTGACACAATGCGGTGTCATCACACTGTATTTGTTCTCTAGCCTGTGACGATCAAGGATCGTCGCGCTATGTTAGTCTACAACCTACGATGATTGTGGAAAAATTTAAGTTTTGATGGTTTTGCTTTCCTAGATCTTAGATATGGTTTTGGCGTGATTTGTTGTGTAATACCCCAAGGATGAGCCCCAATTGTACTTATGAATTGTAAAAAAAATTTGTAGGCCAGTGAGCTAAGAAATTATAAGCTGGTAGGCTTATGTGTTAGTAGGCTGAAGAGCCTAGGTGTTAAAGGCCAGGAGCATGTTTTGTACATGTAAATATTCATATTATTAATATAAAAACATCGATGCGTGTAGACCGACCATGAAGAAAGAGTGATGGGGGACTAATATCCACTAGGATGGGTAAGGGAGAGGGGGTTGAGAGGTTGGAAATATGGGCTAAGCTTAAAGGCTTAAGTCCAAGAGAGTAATAATTTATTATTATTATTATTCCAAAAACTGTGTGAAGGATATGTTTTTATCCTAAGTTCTTGGGGAAGGACAAGTGACTTCCAAAGGGAAAGGGGCGTGCTTCCTGAGAGACATGTGTCAGTTGAGGAACATGCAGACTTGGGAGGGGGGGGGGGATTCTTGCTACTGGGGGACAGAGGTAGGCACTCTCACGCACCCACGCAAAAACTCAGGCACTCATGCACACACAGAGTTTGGCTCACGCTTGCATCATCTTGGCTATGCTAGACCAGTCTGCCCTGTTTTTTTTTCCTCCTCACGACCTATTGGTAGCTGGGGACATTACAAATTGGTATCAGAGTAGTAAAGGAGGAAAATTTAATTTTGTTTGGGTAGCGTTGCCCGACCTGTTGGTGGTCGGGGATGTTACAATTTGGTATCAGAGCCATGGTTTCAACAATGAGCCTAGATGGGCCATGTTAGTGGAAGTTGAAGAAAAAGTTTTGAAAAAGAATTGTTGTCAAATTGGACAAAATTCAAGTTCAGAGCCATGGGTTCAAGCACTGAGCCTAGATGGACCGGATAAGCGGTCATGAGAACTAAGGTTTCAAGTAGAAATTTGGTCAAGAGGAACCAATTTCAAACTTCAGAACATTATTCAGTGACAAGAGGTTACCTTGGCCATGTGTTGAGCACTCAACACACCCTAAAAATCCTATGTCAAATTTTACTTTTTGGGTACCTTTTAATTTTGCACTGTCTAATTCGACCTTAGTATGAAGAATGTTGCCTTTTATTATCATTCTGTTTCCCATTTAAGTCTTTCAAAGTTTTCTTGAGCATGAAAAACCATTAGCTTAAAAGACTAATATCTAAATTAGAGAATTAACAGTCAAAACTTTCCCCGACGCGCTTAAGGAATTCAGCATCGAAAAGGATTAAGCGTGAAATAAAACGCTAGAGAGAACCAAATTTACCGAGTCCCGATATTCGTTGGGGTCGACAGACTCGATATTTCTTTTGCGACAAACATCAATAAGAATATCGTTGATGACCGATCCCTTCGAAATCAGTGAATGACTAAAAGAGTAACTGCTCACGAAGAATGAAATGATATCACCAATTCCCGACTTCCGAAACGTTTTCGGCATCGAGGGTTTTCGAGTATGATAACCCACAAAGGAACTATGTGATGGAACAATATCTAAGAGTCGATCCCCGATAAATTTTGGAATCAGTGAGTTTTTAGAAGGATAGCCCGTGGAGAACGTGAAAAGTCAACCCCCAATTGCTGACCCCGATACCTTTCGGCTTCGAAAATCCTAGGTTTATTTTAATGCATGTATTCTATTGAAAGACACAACTCCGACTGAGATATACAGTCAAAACACCTGTCCTCTGTTGCCATATGTCATTGCTCGAGTGATCAAACATATGATCTAGTTTTCCCTAGAGTCGTTACTAGCTCCTGAGACCGACATCGCACCCCGAACCAATTTTACCACGTCAGCATCGTACGATGAAATTCTTCATCATCTAAAGTTTTCTCGGGAGTATACTGATGGAAACATGCATAAGGATACCGCTGATTCCTGATCTTTCCACTAAGAAAATGACACGATCAGACGTTTTATCTCTAAGATACGCTAGATACGACACATTTAAAGGGTTAATTAATTCCAGAATCTCGCATTAGTTTCTAATTCGTGCATGAATCAAAAGGACTGTTTGAACATGCCGATATAGTGCATCTCCCTCCTCCCCTCCACCGTCAACCCATGCATAATCTATTTGCAGATATTTGGCGATAGATTGTTTTGAATTTCACCCATTCCTTGTATTAACTGGTTGATACGACTGGTAGATTATCTCCCATTATATTCTTTTGAGTCATTTTAAACAAGGCTATTATGTGCATGAAGGAGTTGGGAACATCCAGAGGAGCGAGACGAGCATTCTGGGGATAGATTCTAAGGTCCGTTGAGTATTAAAGAATAGTTTAGCAAGCGTTACAAGTATGTACCAGTCTATTGATGTTTTATGCCTCATTTCATACATTGTTATCCAATGTTACTCTGTACACTTGCCTAAAGGATCATTTTTCAGTTGCAGGAACAATGCCTCCAAAGAAACCCACCACCAATAAATCTCTAAGAGAACCAAAGCTACAAGAACCAAAGGTGGGAGAAGGTTCCTCCCTAGTGGTTGCAAGACAATTGGAATTTTCTCCAAAGATGGTGCCCATCATCAAAACAACCACCAAGAAGGCTTTCGTTCAACCCTCGACCTTTGGAGACACTGAGTCGAACATTGGGACCAAGAAAGTATTCCCATGCTAGGAAGAACTTTTCAAGAAAACCAAGCGGAAAGAATTCCCCGAAAATAACCCACACAATGATCTTGATACGAGAAGACTCGACGATGAAGTACTTCCGAATGTCCGAAAGGCATATCTTCACAGGGTGGCAAGTAGGACTCCGGTTTTCCCCTGCATCGAACTCTTGAAATGGTTTATCGATCACATTGACACACAAAGATGTTTTATTAATGACAACAACGATGAGTGTGTTGGGGTTTTCCTCCCAGTGGAAGTTCAAAATTCCTACAAGCTCAGAGAGTCGAAAGAACGACTAAACATCGATTTTGTTGTAAGATTCTATGAGAAAAAAGACACCATCAAGGTGATGGCGTCGTGGTGAAGAGAAGATAAAAAGTTCACCAATCGGACCTTTGGCTGGTACCCGATTGCTAACTTGAGGGAGCCATACATATATCTAATGGCCATCCTATGCCGATTGCTTGGGGAGAAAGACTGCTCTAGGTTTTCAGAGAATTGGATGCCTCTAGCTTATACGGTATCCATTTCCAGAATAGGTTTTAACTAGGGTGCCATCATCTTCAAACAACTGAGCACTTGCATACGACAGGCTCAAATGACGAAAGAGGGAGAAACCCCATCCTTCTATATGGCTTCTTATCTATTGAACGTCATTTGTGCCAGAAATGTCTTTGCCAAAATGAAATTGAGTTGACACTCATCAGAGCTCCCGGTCCATGTGTATTTTGGCATCTTGTGAGAGAACGGGTACAAGAAATCCTACTCTGTCATCTTCGATCAGTTTATCACACGTATTTATTTTTTTCTGTTCAAGAAAGAGTTCCCAAGGCTGTCGGATGCAACCAAAAGGATTGTATCAAAAGTTGGCCATTGGTATCTGGATGAGCACGATACCTACATTAGGGTTTTTGGCGCCACTAGAGCACCCCATTGGTTACCTGTATATGTCCTCGATCAACTAGTAGTAGGGGAAATCTGTTATTAGACCATCTTGCAAGGTTATAATGCTACTTTGGTAAAGAATAAGAACTAGGTGTTCATACCCAATGGGTTTCATATTGGTTTCTACATGGTAACTGACACCGCATAGGCCAAGCAAGAAGGGTTAAGCCAATTGGAGTTCTGATTCCAGACTGGAGTTCTGATTCCAGACATGAATTTCCCCAAGGCTTAGGATGCGTGGGAGAGAGGGGCACTCATGTATCAACAAGCCCAACAGATAATGATTCGGATGTGGGATAAACCAGACCTCATCATGTTGCCAAGGCTTCCGACCAATAGCCCAGAAGAAAGCCCGGCAGGGCCAAGCGGCCCTAATTTCATGAACCTTGATAACATCAACGGGTCAGATGACCTTGAATCCACAATTCCACCGGTTGGATCACCGGTAGGTGTGATGACTCAACTAGAGACAGGTTGGGTATCAGTAGAAACAAGCGTGCCTAATCCATTAAGAGAGTTTTTAAATATATATAGTGATGATGAAATCCCAGAGGCATCTCGCAGGACCCCTGTGCATGTCCAAGAAGAAAAGGCACCGGACAAGACTTCTTCTCCTGCTCCTGAGGTCAAAATCTAGGAGATCCCAAAGAAAGAAAAAGAGTCTAAAAGTGGCCTTGACACGAGGAGACTCGAGCAAACAATCAGAGAAACAAGTCAGAACCACATGAGCTTAGGGAAGGATCCCCACTAAAGGAAATCTGTGATTCAACAGCCGATGAACAAGTAAGTATCAAGTATTTTCCCAATGCCTCTATTCCTCTCGATACTCATATCCCCGACAAGTGACAAGTGGAGGCCGGGCCTTCGGAGCACAACGAGAAAGTTCTAGAACCCGATCTTGAATAAGTATACACCACCAAAAATTTGGGAAACACACTCACATGGGGTGATCAACATATTCCCAAACCTGTGGATGAGGTAGTTGATATTTATGTGATCTCTTATGATCGAAAGAGGAAGGCCATCGTCCAGAGAACTACAAATAAAAGGAGGATCACATTGGATCACTCCATCCTCATCACTATAGAGGAAAACTTGATAAACACAGAAAATGCCAGAACATCTAAGATCCTCGGTGTGGGGATGGCGCTCTCAGATGCCACCCTGGATAGAGCCAAATGAGATGAAAAGGAGTTGGCCACCATCCTGAAGGAACTAGAATATTTGCACCACATGGATGAATACTATCAGGGCACCACTTAGACCATGATATACCTGAGAAGCGAGTTCGAAGAAGCTTACAACCAATTCAAAAAAGAGAGGCACCCTTTTACTGAAAATATAGTTGAACTCCAGGAAGATACTCTCATGGAACTTGCAACATGCAAGGACATGGTCGGGACTCGAATACATTGATGCAGTTCAACAAGGTCGGGATAAAGAAGAACACGACATCTGAGTGCTAGGCAAAAGCAGTCTTGATCGCATGAAGCAATCAACCGGGTATTGGGCTAAGATGTCTCAAGAACCACACCGAGAAATTCAAGAGCAGTGGGTCAAATGCAAGAAAAATTGGGGGAAAATTAACAAAGCAATGAAGGATATCGGACTCCCCGAGTTCAGCAACCCCGAAAACTTCGTCAACTTGTGCGACATAGTCAAATCACATACCAAGCAACCACACCAAGAAATTCAAGAGCAGTGGGTCAAATGCAAGAAAAATTGGGGGAAAATTAACAAAGCAATGAAGGATATCGAACTCCCCGAGTTCAGTAACCCCGACAACTTCGTCAACTTGTGCGACATAGTTGAATCACATACCAAGCAAGATTTATTATGGGCCGAAGAGCTAGCGATGGTGATCGACACATTTCCAAGATGAGTGCAACGATTTATGGAACATTCGATTAGAGCGCGGACTGTGCTACAATAGTTAAACACCAGTCTAGTGAAGTACCGAGTGTAGGCAGTGGAGGTCAGATGAATTTACACGACTCTGATGGAGAAACATAGATTTCCATGGGTCCAAACTTGCGAGGATTTGTTTATCAGTTGGTCGAAGTATTAGAAAAGTCACCCTTTCAAGTGATATCTTGAGTTGACTGTTAAGGAAACTGTTAGAAGAGGACGCCACGTGGTGAGTTTTGTTTTGTTTAAACTACACTTAGCCGTTATTTTTAGTTAATTTTACATTATAAATAATAGCATATACCAATTAGTTAGGGGTCCATGGTTGTTGCAAGAAACTCTTTTGTTTTGGTTTTGTCAAGAATTATTTCCGAGCTACCGTTAATAGAGAAGTCCTTCTGGACCAGAGACAAAATTATTTTCATCAAATGCATGTGATTGGATGTCGAGAATAACTATTTCCTATCTCGTTTCATGAATGATGATGTCATGAGTAAGAGCTATTTAATCTATTGTCAAGTTATCTGGTGCAATATTTTATTGTTCTTTACTTTAATGATGAGATGAATCGTGGTGTTATTATGTGATGGATGATTAAGTAGGTGAATTATTTTTCTTACCATTGTCTTATCACATATGTGTTTTCTTTCTGGTAATTGGTTTCT
>JZKD02S1094568.1:33791-48443 GCA_000966675.3 Picea glauca
GAACGTCCAGCATGAAGACGTAGTTTGCAGGATGTTCCCCTACACTTTTGAGAACTCATCCTCCACATGGTATTTTAACTTACCTGTAGGATCCATAACTAGTTGGACAAAGTTTCAAAAAGATTTTCTAGATAAATTTGTAGAAGAGACTACTACAGGAGCTCTGATGGATGAGTTGTTCGCCGCCACCATGAGTTCGAAAGATAAGGTTAAATATTTCAATCAAAGATTCACGTCCATTTTAAACAAATTCCATCCCGAAGCCATACCAACTCAGGAGTTGCAAATCTAAGTATATGCTAATGCGCTCCCAGCTTCTATATTCAAGTTTGTGAAGAGGGCTTCCAAATGAAACTTAGATGAGAATTTTGATGAATATAAAATGATAGAATTCTAGATGAAAGGGTGTAAAGAAGGCTAGGTCTCTTTATTTAGGAAATAAGTTCAACCTCCTCCCAGGAGAGGACTCCTTCTGACTAGACCGTCAGGGAAACAAGAAAAACAGACTCCCAACAAGGGTAATGGAGACATAGAAGATCTACAACGCATGGTTAATAAATTATCGAACGAGATCATAGACATGAAGAGAAACGTTGGGGAAGGAAACCAAGGCCAAAGGCCCTATAATCCTTTATTTAAAAGGAACCTGTCGTTCAAATCTATTGAACCTCCCCTAGCTAACTTGAATATTGATCTAGGGAATGTCGCATCTGATTCTTTTTGTACTTATCACTAGGAAAACCACTCCGAAAGAGACCGCCCTCAATCGATGCATTCCATGAATTTGATGGACAACCGATTTTTAGACAAGGTTTCCCTAACCGAACAACCAAGAAGTTCGATTATGAATGTTGCTGACTAGGAAGAGATTGACCCACCAGAAGATACAACCATGCTGATATGGGATCCTAATCTAATTATGCCTTTCGATGACCTATTTCGGGTTCAAGAACCACCCACAGAGATATCGATTGTGAAAAATAGAAGTAAAGGTCCTCCTGTCTCAAAGGATCCTACTACCACTCAAACGTTGGGGGAAAGGTCAAATCCAAATCACCCGAAAGAACCTTTTTCTCCCCGTAAGAACCCTATTAGCATCCATATGTGAGAATCGCCCAAACTGGAGTACACCATAGTTTAATATCTGAAGAAGTTGAAGGCTAATATATCGGTTATGGACATATGCAGAATCCCTCAACAAAAATATTTCCTTCTACAAGCATTGAAATCAGTAGAAAACCCTATGACAAGCAATAAGCAACAAAGAAATCTAACTTCCATAGATCTAGTAAATAAACTAACTGTGAATACCTACTCAGAAGATAAGCAGGGAAAACCTTTTGTCCCACCGTTTATCTTAACATTTGAATTCTTCAACAGGAACCTCCACAATTGTTTGGTAGATTCGAGAGCATCTTCCAACGTTATGCCCTTGTCTATTTGGAAAAAACTAAATTCTGTTCCTATCAAGAGAAATAAACATGTGATACAACTGGACAGAACCCAGGTCAAAGTTATGGGGGAACTCATAGATGTAATGATCAGGATAGAGACACATCCTAAGTTTGTGCAAGTGATCAACATCATTGTAGTAGACATCCCAGAGGCCTATGGGTTATTACTAAGTCGATATTGGTCTGAGAAGTTAGATAGGTACTTTAGTATAGACTGGGCACACCTTTGGCTACCACTGAAGGGATACAAGAATATGATCAGAATCAATAGGGAGAGATACCTGAAACTTACGATCATTTATCTAGAAACCCTGAACAAACCCTCATCCATAGATTTCCCTGTGCTGGGCAATTATTCCCGCGATTCCCACTTTTATAATTTTTCTCCTCTCTTATCCGATGTCCCTCTCACTCAAAACTACGAAATGGTTTTTCAATAGAAGTCACCAATACCGACAGAAGACACCCTCTTCTGTCAAGACCCTGTGATGGAGATTATGGAACAAAAGATATGGGAGAAAGAAAGTAATAAGAAAGAAGAAAAGGCTGATCGTCGTTCACAAATTTTGACCATATACTTTGATGGATATAAATTAGAGGAAGGATCAGGGGCAGGGTGCATCCTCATTGATCCAAAAGGTAAATGTCATTTCATGTCCTATAGACTAGAATTCAAATGCATCAATAACACCACCGAGTATGAAGCTCTAGTACAAGGATTAAATAAATCCTTAGACTTAAATGTCAAAGTATTGAAAGTTTCCATAGACTCGGAGACTATAGTTAGACAAGTAAGGAATACTATACATTGCAATTCTCCGCACCTAAAGAATTATCAACAGGAAGTACATAGGTTAATAGAGAATTTTGAAGCTTTCAATATCACCGCGATTCCTAGAGAAAAGAATGTCCTTGCTAATTCCCTGGCCACAGTGGCTTCAAGGCTGACACCTCTAGAAGATTATGAATCCTCCTGATTCACTATGGAACTACTCTAGAAACCATCGGTGCCTAAAAACATTTCTAATTGGAAAGTATTTGAAGGAGATGAACAGATCATAAACTTCCTGACTGACCAAGACAATTTCAAATATTTGGCCATCGACGATGAATTATTCCAGGATCAATCGATAGAAACTGACCCTTAGATAGGTCAACCTATTGACATATCTAAATCTCACAACATCCCAAAAGGGATAGCTAATTTGGAAAATCTGTTTGACTTGAAGGAACGATTTAGGGGGCCTAAAAATGCAAAGACCGGTAGCTCCTATCCCCTGCATGAAACTATAAATATCGAAACCCCGGAAAACCCAAAGAATGTGAATCTCGACAAGACTATATCTAAAGAGGAAAGAAAGGCTTATCTCAAACTGTGCAGACAATATCAAAATGTCTTCACGTGGTCCTACCGAGATCTGAAAACTTATGATATCTGTATCATTCAACATACTATATCGTTAAAACCTGAGGTGAAACCCTTCCAACAGAAGCTCCGAAAGTATCACCCATTTCTGGAACCTATCATGTATCAAGAATTAAATAAAATCTTAGATTCCAAGATCGTCTTCCAGGTTAGGCATTCCGCGTGGGTAGCAAATTTGGTTCCTCTGAGAAAAAATTCTGGATAAATTCGCTTATGCGTAGATTTTAGGAACCTCAACAGAGCTTCAGAAAAGGAAAATTACCCAGTACCGCCAATGGAGAAACTCCTACAGACCATTTCTGGCTCAGAGATATTCTCTCTACTGGATGGTTTCTCAAGTTACAACCAAGTCCTGGTTTCAGAGGAAGATCATTTGAAAACTACCTTCCAAACCAAGTGGGGAACCTTCGCTTATAAACGCATGCCCTTTGGGTTAATCAACGTAAGGGAAACCTTGCAAAGGGAAATGGACGTAGTGTTTCAGGGACTAATCAACAAGTGTGTGGTAGTGTATCTAGATGACGTAACTGTGTATTCAAAGAATAGATAAGAGAACATCCAACACTTAACTCAGATTTTCAAAAGGTGTAGGAGATATAGTATATCCTTAAATCCCAAGAAAACTATTTTTGGCGTCGAGGAAGGTAAGATGCTAGGTCACATTGTATCTCAAGTAGGCATTCGCATAGACCCAGAAAGGATTAAGGCCATAGTTCAACTCCCTTTTCCTCACAACAAGAAATTTATGCAGTCTTTTTTTGGGCAAATCAATTTCATGAGGAAATTCAGTCCCGATTTCGCGGAAACTATCAAACCCTTACAAAATATGATTCGCAAAGATGTTGGATTTAAGTGGGATGATGAACAAAAGGATGATTTCAACAATATTAAAACTATTATATCCCGGGCCCCCGTGTTACAAAGTCCCGATTTCACTAGGGATTTCTTCCTTTATACTTTCACCTCTGACCAGTCGTTAGCTACATTATTGACTCATAAGGATGATGAAAACAATGAGGCTCCAGTGTCGTTCATGAGCACTAATCTCCAAGGAGACAAACTTAATTATCCTACTGTTGATAAACAGGCCTATGCGTTATGTAAGGCAGTAAAGCACTTTAGGTCTTACATCCTCAAGAACCACACCAAAGTGATTGTGCTCACCCTGCAGTCCAATCCTTGTTTACTCAGCAAGAGATGGGGGGAAGAAGAGGGAACTAGATGGCAGTGGTCCAAGAATTTGATCTAGATATAAAACCTGCCAAATTATTTAAAGGGAAAGGGTTGTGCAAACTCGCAGCTGAATCCCAGGACCAAGTAAATGAATATTTTGGATTGGATAATGAAATGGAATTATGGTGTGGTGAAGCTTCATACATTTCCCCAGGGGAAGAGTCTTGGTATTAGAATTTAACTTATCTCCTACACCATGGGACTTGTCCATAAAATCTCAACCCTAGGGAAAGGAGAGCTCTCAGGTTAAAGTCTACACAATATCGTCTCATAAATTCGGTACTCTTTCAGATTAATTATGATGGGGTACTCTTAAGATGTCTCGAACGTGAAGACGCAAACAAAGTTCTAAAGCAGCCCCATGATGGCCCTGCCGGTGGACATTTCGCAGGAAACACCATCGCTCATAAGATACTGAGAGCTGGCTATTATTGGCCCACCTTGTTCAAATACGCTCACACCTACGCTAGGAACTATAAAACTTGTCAAATAAGCGCTGGGAGGGAGAAGAGAGAAACAGTCCCACTCCAACCAGTAACTGTCTCTAGGCCTTTGGAGAAATGGGGGTTAGATATTGTAGGAGAGATTACCCCAAGCTCCTAAAAACAACACAAGTATATACTTACTACCACCGACTATTTCACGAAATGGGCAGAGGCCATCCCACTGACTCATGTAAGCGAGAAGGTGGTAATCCAATTCATAGAGAAACAACTAATTACACGGTCGGGTGTCCCTTCTATCCTAGTTTTCGATAATGAAAATTATTTTTCTTCCACCCGATTGACAAAGTTTTCTCTTAACAAAGGAATCATAATTAGGTACTCGGAAAATTATTATCCATGGGTAAATGGGGTGGCAGAATCAACTAATAAGAATCTAGTGAGAATATTAAAGAAGACAGTTGTAGACAACCGAAGGAATTGCATAATCTACTCCATAACGCTCTATGGGCCGATAGGGTCACACCTAAGGAAGCTGTAGGAAATTCCTCATACCTTCTGGTTTACGGGAAGGAATCCATTCTCCCAAATGGGATTTATCTTCCATCTCTTCAACTAGCCCAAGATTCCAGTGGGGAACCTTCGTCGGTCATACAACAAAGAATTGACACTCCACTCATGCTAGAAGAAGAAAGAGAAAAGGATAAATCAAAATTCCTAGCTCACCAACAAATGGTGAAAAGATGGTTAGATCAGCATAAGGCTAAATAGAAATTTTTTGAAGTAGGAGACTTAGTCCTAAAATGGGACAGAGAAAATGAGCCAAAAGGGAAGTAGTCTAGGTTTCATAATCTGTGGCTTGGACCTTTTCAGGTGGCTGAGAATATTGGGGCAGGCACTTATCGGTTACAAAATCTGAGGGGGGAACTTGATATCCTCCCAGTAAATGGCCAAGCCCTCAAACAATATTTTCAATAATAATAATAATAATAAAATGTTTTTTTTTTTGTATGAGTGTTTTCATGATTGCGAAATGCATTTTTGTTGTTTTCTTTTGTTTTCTGGATTTCTGCGCTTTTGAAAGTTGTGTTTATCAAGACAATGGTCGACCTTAAATCATGCGACATAATGAACTCTATTCCTAACTCATCGCTCACATACAAACACAAGAAGTGTTGAGGAACTTGCAGTTTCTTTGAGAAGTCCTCTATCTAACCTGCACAAATGAACAACTTCAGAGAAATGTCAGAAATGTCTTCTTAGTGGTTTGGTAAGACCTTAAGGGAAATAATTAAAGATGGAAAGGACTACATGAACCCTGAAGAAAAATCTAGAAAAGGATCCACCTTAACCATCTCACTTTGCAAAATAAATAGACATCATCCTCTCCCACTTGCTAAGGGAATCATGCCGAAATAAGATTGATATTATCAAAAGAGTGAATAGTAGGAGAGGGTATGCAGATATCTCCGTTGGGGCTATGGAGGCTTGCTGGCAGTGGAGCAAGGTCTGTGATGTTGGGGTGACTCTGTCGGGGCTATGGATACTTGTTGGCAATGAAGAAACACCATAGAAAATGATTAAAGGTAACCAAAGGATTCTTTCCAAGTGAATGCTTTACTAGGCTTTTGTAAAAAGGGTCATGAGTCAGGGTTATAGGAAACGAAGGAGGAATAAAGGTTAAAAACCCCCACGGGCAGGCCCAGAAGCATAACCCGAAGGATTTCAAATGTAAAGGTAAAAGAGGCTCTGATTTAAAAACCAGTAAGGTTGTCCACCATATTTTGTATCAGGCGAGCATGAAGGAAGAACAGAGATTTTGCTTTCGCCCAGTGAATCTCCATTTATTGAGCACTCAACACACCCTAAAAAGCCTATGTCAAATTTTACTTTTTGGGTACTACCTGATTTTGCACTGTCTAATTCGACCTCAGTATGAAGAATGTTTTCTTTGCTTATCATTTTGTTTCCCATTTAAGTCTTTCAAAGTTTGTTTGAGCATGCAAAAACCATTAACTTAAAAGACTAGTATATAAATTAGAGAATTGTCAATCAAAACTTTCCCCAACGCGCTTAAGGAATTCGACATCGAAAATGACTAAGCGTGAAAGAAAACGCTAGAGAGAACCAAATTTACCGAGTCCCAATCTTCATCGGCGTCAGCAAATGTGAGATTTATTTCGTGTCAAGCATCACCGAGACTATCGTCGATGACCGATCCCTTCGAAATCGGTGAAGAACTAAAAGAGTAAGCGCTCACAAAGAATGAAATGATATCACCGATCGTCAACTTCTGAAATGTTTTTGGCATCAGGTGTTTTCAAGTATGATAACCCACAAAGGAACTACACGATGGAACAATCTTTGAGAGCCGATCCTCGATAACTTCCGGCATCGACAAGTTTTTAGAAGGATAGCCTGTGGAGAATGTGAAAAGTCAACCCCCGATCCCTGACCTCGATACCTTTTGGCCTCGAAAATCCTAGGTTTATTCTAATGCATGTCTTCTATTGAAAGACACAATTCCAACAGAGATATACGGTCAAACCACCTGTCCTCTATTTCCATCTGTTGTTGCCTGAGTGATCAGACATACGATCTAGTTTTCCCTGGAGTCGTTACTAGCTCCTAAGACCCACATCGCACCCTGAACCAGTTTTACCATGTCAACATTGTACGATGAAATTCGTCGACGTCGAAAGTTTTCTCAAGAGGATACCAACGGAAACATGCATAAAGATATCACTGATTCCTGGTCTACCCACTAAGAAAATGACGCGATGGGACGTTTTATCTCTAAGATACGCTAGATATGACACATTTAAAGGGTTAATTAATTCCATAATCTTGCATTAGTTGCTAATTCATGCACGAATCAAAAGGACCATTTTAACATGCTGATACAGTGCATCTCCCTCCGTGCCTCCACCGTCAACCCACGTAGACGTTTTTGCAGATATTTGGTGGTAGATTGTTTTGAATTTTTCCCATTACTCATATTAACTGGTTGATATGACCAGTAGGTTCTCTCCCGTTATATTCTTTTGAGTCATTGTAAACAAGGTTATTCAGTGTGCGAAGGATTTCAGAAATGTTTTATGCTTCATTTCATACATTTTTATCCAATGTTACTCTATACACTTTCCTAAAGGATCGTTTTCGATTGCAGGAACAATGCCTCCGAAGAAACCCACCACTAGGAAATCTCCAAGAGCAACAAAGCTACAAGAACCAGAGGTGGGATAAGGTTTCTCCCCAACAGTTGCAAGACAATTGGAATTTTCTCCAAATCCAGTGCCCGTCATCAAAACAACCACCAAGAAGGATTTTGTTCAACCCCTGGCCTTTGGAGACACTAAGGTGAACATTGGGACCAAGACAATATTCCCGCACTAGGAAGAGATTTTCAAGAAAATCAAGCAGGAGGAATTTCTCAAATATACCCCGCACAATGATCCTGACATGAGAAGACTCGATGATGAAGTCCTCCCAAATGTTCAAAAGGTGTATCTGCACATGGTGGAAAGCAAGACTTTGGTATTCCCCTACATCGAACTCCTGAAATGGATTATTGATCACATTGACACACAAATATGTTTGATTAATGACGACAACGAAGAGTGTGTTGGGGTTTTCCTTCCAGTGGAAGTTCAAAATTACTACAAGCTCAAAGAGCCTAAAGAATGGATAAACATCAATTTTATTGTAATCTTCTATGAGAAAAATGACACCAGCAAGGCGATGACATCGTGGTGGAGAGAGGATAAAAATTTCACCAATTGGACCTCCGACTGGTACCTGACTACTAACCTGAAGGAGCCATACATCTATCTAATGTCCCCCCTCTGCCGATTGCATGGGGAGAAAGATTGCTCCAGCTTTTCAGAGGCTTGGATGCCTCTAGCTTATACGGTAGCCATTTTCGGAATAGGTTTTAATTGGGGTGCCATCATCTCCAAACAGATGAGCACTTGCATATGACAGGCTCAAACGCCGAAAGAGGGAGAAACCCCATCCTTCTATATGGATTCTTATCTATTGGATTCCATTTGTGCCATAAATGTCTTTGCCGGAATGAACTTGAGATGGCACACATTAGAGCTCCCAGTCCATGTGTATTTCGACATCTTGTGGGAGAACAGGTATAAGAAATCCTACTCTCTCATCTGTGATCAATTTATTGCACATATTTTTTTTTTGTTGTTCAAGAAAGAGTCCCCAAGGCTATCGGATGCAACCAAAAGGATTGTATCAAAAGTTGGCCATTGGTATCTGGATGAGCACGATACCTACATCATGGTTTTCAGCGCCACCAGAGCAGCCCATCTATTATCTGTATATGTCCTCGATCGACTAGTAGTAGGGGAAATCTGTTATCATACCATCCTGCAAGGTTATAATGCTACTTTGGTAAAGGACAAGAAGCGAGACTTCATACCCTATGGGTTTCATATTGGTTTCTACATGGTAAAAAACACCATGCAGGCCAAGCAAGAAGGGTTAAGCCAATTAGAGTTCTGATTCCAAATTGGTTTTTTTCACAAGCACAACCCCAAGGGTTTGGTCCTGAAGCACACGTCAAAGGTATCATCTTGTTGGCCATATGCCCATGATAAGTTTGAGGATGAGATCTTCACAAAAAATGCTCAAAGCTAGGATGAGGTGGTGGCAAGGATGGCTGACCCTAAAGAAACCAAGTTTAAGGCTATGAGTTGGGATGAGCAAAAAAAATTCTTGGAACAATCGGCTCAATAAATCCTCAAAGCCAACGAAGAAAGGATAGCACCAAAATTAGTCGAAGTGGTGGAAGCTCCTCAAGAAGCCACTGAAACAACAGAGATTTCCCAGGTAACCTCGGTACAGGACAGAAATTTCCCCAAGGCTCAGGATTTGTGGGAGAGAGGGGAACTCATGTATCAACAAGCCCATCAGATAATGAATCGAATGTGGGATAACCCAGACCTCATCAAGTTTCCAAGGATTCCGACCGACAGCCCATAAGAAAGCTCAGCAGGGCCAAGCAGCCCTGATTTCATGAACCTTGATAACATCAATGGGTCAGATGACTTTGAATCCACAATGCCATTGGTTGGATCGCCGGTAGGTGTGATGAATCAACCAGATACATGTTGGGTATTAGTAGAAACAAGCGGGCCTAATCCTTTGAGAGAGTTTATAAATATATATAGTGATGATGAAATCTCGAAGGCATCTTGTGGGACCCCTGTGCGTGTCCAAGAAGAAAAGGGACCTGACAAGACTTCTTCTCCTTACAATAAATTGTTAGAAGAGGATTCCACGTGGCAAGTTTTGTTTTGTTTAAACTACACTTAGCCATTATTTTTAGTTAATTTTACATTATAAATAAGAGCATCGACCAATTAGTTAGGTTTTTTCAAGAAACTCTTTTGTTTTGGTTTTGCCAAGAATTATTTTCGAGCTACCATTAATAGAGAAGTCCTTCTGGACTAGAGGAAAAATTATTTTCATATAATGCATGTGATTGGATGTGGAGAAGAACTATTTCCTATCTTGTTTCATGAATGATGTTGTAATGAGTAAGAGCTATTTAATATATTGTCAAGTTATCTGGCGCAATATTTTGTTGTTCTTTACTTTAATGATGAAGATGAATCGTGGTGTTATTATGTGATGGATGATTAACTTGGTGAATTATTTTGCTTACCATTGTCTTATCGGATATGTTTTTTCTTTCTGGTAATTAGTTTCTTAGACAGTAATTGGATTCTCACATGGCTAATGTATTAGTACTAGTCCCGTGGTATAAAATTGTCGTCTACATGATTGAGAAACACGTTATCCCAAGTTCAGCCTCTTCCCCAGTAGGTATAACTTAGTCCTTTTTTTTTCCAAGTTGGTTTATACCGGCTTACATCTCATATTGGTCCCACCCAAGAGAAAATACAAAAAGAGATAGTCTGAATTGAAGGAAGGGCCTTTACAAGAAAACATAAAGCCCATTGATAAATTGGTCGGATTGCAAGATCTGGAGAACCATTCCACTATTAAATGTTGAAGAGTCTAATTGGGCCTCGGTGGTGGGTTTGGTTCCTACTTTTGAGTCAAGGTATTTAGGACCCATCAACACTGTGTTATGAATCTTAGGAGGTGTAGCGGTATTATAAAACCATGACAAACACGGTATTGGGCCACAGAGTAATGTTGGTCATAGGATTTGTTCGGAAAATTGGGGAATACTTCATGACCGTTAGATCTAGAGAAAGTGTAGGAAGGTTAACCTGGAAGCCTTACCGTTAGATCAAGCCAAGAGAAGAAGGTAAGACACATGATGAAGGGAGGATTAGAACCATTGGATGTATGCGCAAATGGTTGTGAGTCGTAGATCTCACGACAGATCATAACTTCAGAATTTGATGATCGAGAGAAGTGGGATGTGTTGAAGCATAAACTTCTAAAACCCGAAGTTCCGAAGAAAAATAGAAAATCATAATTTCGGATTTTGAAAGTCGGGAGAACTAATGTATGCTGAGGGGAGAACTTCTGAAAACTGAAGTTTCGAAGCAAAAGAGAAAATAATGATTTTAGATTTCATAAGTTGGGAGAACTAATGTATGCTAAGGGAAGAACTTTCGAAGTTTCAAAGTTCCGAAGTCCCGAAGTTTCGAGGCTCCGAAGCCCCGAAGCTCCGATGCCTGAAGTTCCACAGTGGGTATCAACCGCTAGATGTCAAGTAGTCATGGATCGTCGATCCTCCCTACTTCATGAGTTCATTAATTCGGAACTCCGAAAGAATGTTGAGATGTGTTTGAAAACTTCTGAAGCTATAGGCCCAAAGTCCCGAGTAAGCGCCTATCGCGCTAGCGCTAGGCCACAATCGTGGTCTTGTGGGTTGGGGGATAAGAGAAAGGGATTAGTGCCAAAAAAATTGTTATAGAACGAAAGGATCAACGGGAATTCTTGATTTATTGAGAATCATGAAGAATGAATTCCAAACGTTTTCTTGAATCGGATTGGTTTTTGAATACTGTGGAATTGTAAAGGATTGATGGCTTGACAAATTTCGGTTGATTGCACATTGTGTTGCAAAGTCAACGATTGTCAGAACCAAAAATAATTTCCGCTTAGTGCAGAGAAATGGAGGAGGCACAAAATGATTCCAGTTCAGAGAAGGGAAAGAAGAATGGATGTCCATGTGGCAGTTGAAGGGTCAAACTCCAATGGACATGGAGAAGAGATAGATAAGGAGGGGAACATGATGAAGCTGATTGAAAGATTGCAGAAAGATGTCTAGCATCACCGAGTAGATAAAAAGAAGCTCATGAAGGCTAGGGATCATCAGGGAGGATTCAACATAAAATTGATATAGAGTCTGGAAAGGATAGAAAAGAAATTGGATAAGGGGAGTGACTCCAGTAAATTAGGAAGTCACAGGTTCCCTGATGAGAAGAGAAAATCAGGGAGTGTTGGTAGACACCATCATCACTCCCAAGGACACTCCAAGAGGACGACACATAGTATTTCAAGCCCACGTCCTATTAGAAAGAATAGGATATCTAGAGTGGATCAACTGAAGGGTGAAATGAACAAGATTAAACCTCCTACATTTGATGGAGAACACCAAAAGGAGGAGGATGCCAAGACATGGCTTCTTGGCATGAAGAAATATTTCCAACTACAAAATTATTCCTCTCATGCAGAAGGAAGAATTGCAATGTATCAACTGAAAGGAAAGGCATCCATGTGGTGGGATCAACTTATGTAGGTACAACACATTAAAGAAAAAAGATTTACTTGGAAGGAATTCAAGAAGTATTTCGAAAAGAAATACTTGACTAAGAGATACTATGACAGAAAGATGAAAGAGTTCTTTGAACTCAAGTTGGGTAGCATGTCCATTGATGAATATGAACGAAGGTTTTTAAAATTATTGAAGTACGTTCCTTTCATCAAGGATGAGATTGTAAAAATTCAAAGGTATCTGAGTGGACTTGCATCTTCCATCGGTGACAAGATCCAATATGATGATCCTAAAACTATGGAAGAAACCATAAGAAGAGAAAAAATATTATATGAGAAGCAAGGAGAAAAGCCTACTTTCTGAAAGGCTTGGGAAGACAAGAATAGATTCAAGATAGATCAAAGGAAGAAGGGAACTAAAACACCCTTTTTTAGAAACATTCCTCACGGAAATCCATATTTTAGAGAGTCTGGGAAGGCTGAAATAGGTGGGAAAATGCCAAGACAATCACCTATGGAATGTTGGGGTTGTAAAGGAAATAATAGGTACAAAGATTGCCCCCACATAAATGACAAAGTGAGAGTTGTCCACAATGTTTAGCAGGTAGAAATAGTGGAGGACATGGGCAGTAGAATACGAAGGATCTATGCAGCCCTAGAAAACAAGCAAGCTGAGTTTCAATCACATATGATTGAAGTGGAAGGTATGATCAACAACCATGCCATTGCTATTTTAATTGATTCATGAGCTATTCATAGTTATATAAATCCTACAGTGGTGGAAAGTTTGCATTTACCAAGATGAAAGAATGGAAAATATTGGTTAGTGCAGCTGGCTACAGGAGACAAGAGGAAGGTTGATGAGTTGGTTAAGTCTTGTCCAGTGGACATGAATGGAATGAGCACAAGGGTTGAATTGAACATCTTACCTTTAGGTTTCTATGGCTATCTAATTGGGATGGATTGGTTGGACCAGCACCATGCCATATTAGACTGTCATAGCAAGGCATTCACTTGCCTAGGTAAGGAAGGAAATCGGAGAACAGTCCAAAGAATTCCCAGAGCAGTTGCTGTCAGAGAAATCACAGCAATGAAGTTGAAGAGGTGCTACAGGAAAGGCTACCAAATATTTGCAGCTCATATGGAAGGGGCACCTAAGGATAAGGTGTCAAATATTGAAGACCATGTAGTATTAAAATATTTTGAAGATGTATTCTAGGAGGTTGCCAAACTATCCTCGAAGAGAGATATTGATTTCTCTATAAACCTGATGCCTGGAGTAGCTCCAGCATCAAAAAATCCTTACAGAATGAGTACAACAGAGCTGAAAGAACTACAGTTGCAACTTGAAGAACTTCTGAAGAAGGGGTATATACGCCCAAGTGTGTCACCTTGGGGTGTTGTTGTCCTATTCATGAAGAAGAAGGATGGGACATTGAGATTGTGCATTGATTTCAGACAACTGAACAAAGTGACTATTAAGAACAAGTATCCTTTGCCAAGGATCAATGATCTTTTTGATCAGTTAAAGGATGCCAGGATATTCTCAAAAATAGATCTCAGGTCAGGTTACCACCAGGTAAGGATAAAGAATGAATACATCAAAAAGACCACCTTTAGAACAAGGTATGGTCATTATGAATTCACAGTGGTACCATTTGGGTCATCAAATGCACCTGTTCTTTTCATGTGCCTAATGAATGGTGTATTCAGGGAATATCTAGACAAGCTTGTCATAGTATTTTTGGATGGCATCCTGGTGTATTCCAAGTCGGAGGAAGAGCATGAAAAACATATGAGGATAGTGTGGCAATTATTAAGAGAGCACCAACTGTATGCCAAATTGAGCAAGTGCTCATTCTATCAAAAGTAGATCCATTATTTGGGAAATATCATTACAAAGGATGGAATAGTCATGGATCCTGAGAAGATTGAAGCCATCAGATAACGCTTAGCGCTAAGGAATGTGGCAGAAGTTAAATCCTTTATGGGTCTAACTTGCTATTACAGAAGGCTCATTGCAGGGTTCTCAAGGATAGCTCACCCCATCACTTCTGTTATAACTCTAAATTGCACCACACATGCTTACTTGGCATCAGGCCAACTCATATCCCTTCATTGCCAAAACATCTGCTGAGAAACCTCTTTGAAAATCCTTTTGGGTTAAGTCACATACGCCCTAACCCACTATTGCACGCGTGTGAACGCTGGCAGGCCTACTATAGCCCGCGTTTACCTAACAAAGCACAAAAATAGGAAAGTTGTCGACGGGACAAAAATCTATGGGTCAGTTAACTGAAACTCCCGGCCATGCATGGCCGAGAGTTCGTCCAAAACCCTAGCTCCTTCTAGCCTATAAAAGAAGGGGTAGGGGTAC
>JZKD02S1094568.1:48525-67688 GCA_000966675.3 Picea glauca
AGCCTAAGGAGAATTAACGCAAAGCAGTTGGAGGACAAAAGAAGAGGAGGAGCCCAGGATCAGGATCAAGGAGCGGTGGCCGGTCTCGACTTTGATTGTAAGTTGATTCATTTTGAAGATAATAAAAGAATACTTTTCCTGTCCCAATGCATGAGTTATCTATGATTTGTGTAATTTATGCTTAATTTCTAACCCTCAAGTAGAAAAGTAGTATGCATGCGTAGGGTTTTGTCTTGATTGCAGGTTAACTTTGGAAGGAGCAGCGCAAGTAAGCAGGAAAAGTGCAACGAAGGATCTACACCAAACATCAGTAAAAAGGTTAGTAATTCCTTTCCATGCATGTATCGTGAAAGAGGGGTTTAAGTTTTGGGGTGGTAGGTTAAAAAGTCATTTCTTTGCAGTCAAAATCTGCATGCAAGTCTGACCCTAGTTTGCTAGTCCGTAGGGTATATTTCCCAACAACAAAATTGGCGACCATACTGGGGATATACTCTTTAGGGTTTCCGGATTCAGTTGAGGTTTTTGGGTAGTTTAAAGGATTATATTTTCTATTTCTTTGTTTGTCTGTTTTATTTTAGGTCAGAGCTAGCAGGGAACCTGGTTCTTTATACCAGTTTTTTCCTTGACTGTTGCTTGACATTGATTATCGGGACACACAGAGGTACACGCGGCCTGCAGAAGCCCTACACGCGTGTACCCGCACCCTAATCTCTTACAGCATGCATGTGAATGCTAGCTGTAGAGGTTTCAATAGCGTGTAGGAGTCAGAGAGCTTGAGAGGCAGTGCTCCTCTTCCCTGTCAGAATTATACATTCTCAGGGGGCTTTTTGGATCCTGTCTGAGTCTTGTTGGTTCATAGTCTTGTCTCAGTTTTCTTTCTTGTGTTTTGTTATTCTTTGAAATTATTTTTCTTTTCTGTTGAAAGAAGAATCCAAGCCTTTAAGAGACCCTGGTTATCAATACCAAAGGCCTCTTCCTGGTCTGGGCTGCCTGTGTTTATTTTTGTCTTGGATTTTATAAATACACGCGCTCTGTGGTAGCTCAGCACGCGTTCGTACGCGTACTGTTTCAGTGACAGAGGCGTGCTTGACAGGCTGCTTTTCAGTCAAGGTGGGGCAGTCATCCCCTCCTGTGGTGAGCAGTGTTCCTCTCAAGTCTTTGAGTCTAGGATTGCACAGTCAGTAGGATAGGGCCTCTTACCCTTAGCCTGTTTTTTCTTAGTTGATAGTTGATAGAAAAGATAAAAAATAAAATTTTTGTTTTATGGTTTTTAGAAAAGCATAGGAATCTGTGCTTTCTGGATTGCCATTGTGTGTCGTTGCTCTGATTCTTTGCGATCTGCGCTTTAAGCCAGAATTTTGTTTTGTTTCTTGGTTTTGTGCTTGTCGGCATTTTCCCTTTGTTGCTTCATTTAGCACTTAAATAAAAATATATATATATATATATATATATATATATATATATATATATATATCTCTTTTTCTTTTTTTTCTTTGTTTGAAGATTGTGTTTCTGCATCAATAGCTAAGAAGAAGTCTTTTTGTTCATAAGTTTTGGCAGTGCATGTAGAGCATAAGTAGCTCGCAGATTGAGCGAAATTCCATTATGTTTGCTGCATGAAATCTTAGAAAAATTGAAAAGAAAAAGAAGTCTTTCTTTGTGAAAAGTTGTTGATTTTTGCATTTAGTAAAAGTCTTTTGTTTCCAGCATTTTTTTTCATTCGCTTTTGCTTTGAGTCTTTACACATCATCAGTTTCACCTTCATATCATGTGACGTAAAAAATCCCATAAAAGCAACGCTAATTTAAAATCTATTAGAATTTTTGTTTGTAGGGTTCATACACTAGTTCAGGACTAGGGCCTTGGATTAGGTTGGAGAGGAAACTCTCCAAGGCCACTCAAAACCAAACATTGGAGTCTGTGATAGGGAGTGTAGAAGTCCAGTTACGTGGAAGTTATCCGGGACCCCCCTCTAACACAGGGGATAAACACGAGGTTGCGTAAGGAAAGGTAGCGGAGATAACCCCTCCAAAGCCGGACCAAGCATAGTGGAGAACACATATCGAGGATTTGTTGTGGGATTCCGTCGTTTGCATTTGCCACGGGGCTTCGTGGGTCTCAAATCCGTTCGAGGTCCTCAGTTGTCTTCCGAGCCATTTTCTCTCGATACTCTTGACAGGTTTCGGGCTTGATACCCTGCTCATTGTGGTCTACCCGACTATCGACTGTACCCGCCTGGTAACTGTTCGCATGCTGGAAAACTAGTTGCCAATCCTTTTTAGGGACATACACAAGTGACTGCGGGGGTATACCACGGTACCTAGGACATACATCGGGCCACGCTTTGCAGAGTATACCTAGAGGGTGCTTCCATTTTCGAGTTGCACTTGCACCGGTAAGTTGCTCTAGTGTTGGTTGTTGTAACTGTTCTTCAAAATAGTTAGTGTTTGCTTGACTTATCTCTTAGGGGATTCTTTTTTAGTGTGTGTTACTATTTGAATGTGTAGAATACCTTAGCGTGTCTTGGATCTTCTCACACAGTGGAGGATCCTAAGCTTCGCTGGTCACGAAGGCTTTTGGGCCTGTCGTCGGTTATACTGGAGCCACCCCCACCACCATTGAGGCGGAAGCTAGACCAACAAGGGTCTTTCGAAGCAACCGGGTTACAAAACATTGAGCCCGAACAACTCCCAGAGGAATCAACCGCCAATATTGGTTCGGATGAAACCCCAACCACTGATACTTGGCCATCGGTTAGTGTACCAATCCAATTTTATGAACACCTGTCAGTGCCTCACGCAGCTATGGAAACAAACGTTGTTACTTCCTCTGGGAATTCTTCCATTCCCACCACCGTTGCTACCACAGGAGAAGCATCTCCTAACTTGCCATCATCGGTCCGAGCCACCATGGTCTCGTCCACAACTACGTCGTACAATGGACCGACCCCATCTATCGTGGCGGCCACAACTCCCTTCACACCTAGTGCGATAGGCCCTCCGTTCTCATATGGTATGCCTAGTTCGGGTACAAGTCCTGCACTCACTCACTCCACTTTACAGACTTTGGGTCTAGGGGCAGGGAGCTCTAACGCTCCACTGCAAGGTCAACTTGGGGGCATTCCTGTCCCTTTCAATGCTTTTCCTTACGCTGAAGGTCATATCCCTCCTTCGTCCCCTTCGCTTGGTGGTCTACATCAGCAGTCCGCTGGGCAGCCTGCACACACGAGTTCATTTGGAGCCAGGAGTCAAGGAACACCTGCACACACTATGCTGGTAGGTTTGTCACCGTTTGTTTGGAATGGGACGTTTGGTAACAACACTTTTGCATCCACTTCTTTCCCATCTGGGGGCACTCCCATCTTTGGACAGTCTACTCCGACGCAGGGTACTATTTTTGCGCCGGGGGCACATATACCAGGACCTTGGAACTCAGGACAAGGATCCGTTCCCTCCTCTGGAATGTCATTCTGGGGTAACTCTTTCCACAGTCAATGGAACCTTGGACAGACTTCTATGCCTCTCCCAGGAGGACCGACATGGGGTAATCCTTCCCAAAGTTCGTCAAACATGATGAATGCCCAACATCCTATGTCCTTTATGGGGAATCAACCAATGATGTCTCCACAAATGCAAAATACTTACGCTGGTCAGGGCCATAGTTTCTACCAGAATCCGGGCCAGTAGCCAAACTTTTCCTGGCAACCTGGTGCCAGTCAAACTCTACGACCCTTTTTCCCAGGCTATCAGCAGCAACCCAAACTACGATTCCTGGTGACGTTACACTTGCCCGATTTGACAAGGTTGTTAAATGATCCTATTTTTCACGATCCACGTTGGCCTCCTATGCCAACGAAGTTGCCTTCGAACATTCCAAAGTTCAAGGCCAAGCCTAACGAAGATCCAGGTGATCACGTGACTACCTTCCATCTTTGGTGTTCATCTAACTCATTGAAAGATGACTCCGTCCAGTTGCAATTGTTTCAACGCACTCTTATCGGGAGTGCCACAAAATGGTACATCGATCTTGATTGCTCAAAATACTCTTCTTTTAGCGAACTGGCGATGGCCTTCCTTAACCATTTCTAGTTACCTGTGAGATACGATGCTGGCACAGAGTTGCTTGCCAATTTCGAACAGACGACAACGGACCATATCTCTGATCATATCCAAGAGTGGAGACGCCGAAAGAGTCTAATCAAAGTACCAGTCCCACCAGCATTCCTGCTTGAGTGGTTCCTTAAGTCTTTAGTCCCGCAATTATCCAAAGACGTCGCGGCTTCAGGATTTTTCTCCGAAGAAGATGCCATCATGAGGGCTCAACAGTTTGAGCTTATCTATTCTCAGTCTGGTTTATTATACAACATCCTATTGGATTCTCCATGATCAATACTAGATAAAAATAGACAGAGAGCTGGACCACATGCCAATGGTATTGTTGGTTCAACACAAACCAAGCCCGCTGAGCAATTGACAAAACAATTGCAACAGTTATCTATCCAACACTCAGTAGCCATCCAGACTACTACTTTGGCTGCTCCTACCCAAACGTCGGAAGTACACTCCGTGCAGATGACTAACCAAAAGGCCACCCAGTAGCCTGAAGGGAAGATAAAACAACGAAAGAAGGGTAAGGGGGAGAAAAAACCCACTGATAATGCTAGTGAGGGCACCATGGAAAAATGGAAGGTGAGGTATCCGTGCAATTTGTGTGCGGAATACCACCCAACCCATCTTTGTCCTCGACTTGCAGAGGCCCAAAAGTTTGTCACACGGCAACAACAAGCCATGTTGACTAATCCCTTTCAGCATGGGCAAAATTTAACGCAAGCCTCTACAAGTGTCGAAGGGGGCAGCCAGGAAACCTGCCCCCCTCCAAATAATTCCTCATCCACGAACATATATATGGTTAGGGGTGATGCTTTCATAATGACTAGAGTGCACGACTATAGTAAACCAAGCGCCTCTGAGAAGGGAAAAGAAGTCGAACCCCCATCTCTTCCTCTACAGATTGAGAAGACATTGGGAGAAATGATGACACACATCCCTAAGGGTGCATTTAAGAAAGCTTCACAAAACCCAAACGCAAGGGCCGCCCAAAATTACTCTGTGGTGGAAGATTTATCACAAACCCCTTGTGCGATGTCCACTTTGGAGGTCCTCCAAAGTTGCCCTGCTCAGAGGAAAGCCTTGCTAACGACTTTAGGCTCTACTAAGACTTGTAACCCGGGTACCATTATGCTATATACGACCGACTTAAAACCTCGTATGCCGTACCACGTAGCGTTTCAGATAGTAGTGGCTCATCCCATGAAAACTTTTACACGGAATATCTTCTGCATGGTGGTCGACGAGGGCGCTTCGACTTGCGTTATGTCGTTAGCATGTTGGAAATCCATTGGTCATCCCGCTTTGTCTCCATCACCTACTCTCCTCACTGCGTTCGACGGACGTTCTTTCCGACCACATGGCATCATTCCTTCTTTCCCTGTACAGTTAGGAGGGAAGACCGTGTGTGTCAAAGTGGAGGTAGTCGATGCTCCCTTCGACTATAGCCTCTTGTTAGGTCAGAGTTGGACCTATGCTATGCAAGCTATGGTTGCTACAGTTTTTCCAGTCTTATTGTTTCCACATGAAGGCCGGATAGTGACCATCGATCAATTGTCCTTCTCTAGACCTGACCCAGATTTGGGGGCATCCATGGTTCCCATGATTGATAATCCTCAAGCCGGTGTCATTAACGTAGGAGTTGGTTTGTGCCCATCTTTGATGGGTACCTTCGATTACCCACCTCCTCATGACGATGTCAAGTTTATATCTAATCACCACAAGGCTGAGATTTTTCAAGTTTTGTCGTTCCGCATGACTTACTTTGTAGATCCGTGGATTCTTCCTTCCCCATCAGCCACGATGGATGAGACAGGGCACTCCGACATGTCCCTTCCCTTGTCGACCGCTAAAGTAGCGTACTCTTTAGTCCAACAAGCTTCAGCTAATCCTGATCCGACTCCTGCACAAGAGTTGTATCCACTTCTAGAGCCTATCTGGGCTCAGGGTTCTCTTGCTACCACCGATTCGTTAGACTTAGTCTTGCCTTCCGACGAAGTAGTGATCGAAGCGATGACTAGTCCGAAAAAACCTTGGAAAGATATTCATCACAGATCATATTTTCTCCCAGAGTTAAATCGAATCACGGCAGGAGAATTCACTATCACCATGATGGGAGATCAGCCATGTCCCATTAATCTCTTAGCTACACAGGAAATTTATGTTGAGGGAAATATGGAAACTATCACTGCAACTATACCTATCAACATCTCCCAAAACCCTGGCGTCGTGGAGAATGTCTTCGTTGGAGCGGATTGCTCCCCCGAAGAGATTCAAATTTACATAGATATTTTCAAATAATTCTGCGACGTTTTTGCCTGGTCTTATGAGGAAATGCCAGGCATCGATCCAAAAATAGTTGAACATGAAATCACAATGTATCCTAATGCTAAGCCTGTTCGACAAAAACTTCGTCCAGTCAATCCTAAGAAGGCATCAGCCATCAAGATTGAGGTTGAGAAATTTCTCAAGGCCGGGTTCATTTACCCTATCCATTTGACTCAATGGGTTTCAAACCCCGTGCCGGTCAATAAAAAACAAGGAATGATTCGTGTATGTACCGATTTCCATGATTTGAACAAGGCATGTCCAAAAGATAATTTTCCAACCCCATTCATCGACCAGATCATTGATGAATGAGACGGTTGTGAGGCATTTTCATTCATGGATGGTTTTTCGGGATATAACCAAATCCAAATCAAACCGGAATACTAACACAAGACGACATTTATTTGTCCGTGGGGTACATTCGCCTATCATAAGATGCCTTTTGGCCTAAAAAATGTTGGGGCCACTTTCCAGCGGGCCATGTCTTTTGTGTTTCATGACCTCAAACATATAGTCGAGGCCTATCTAGATGATTTAGCATCACGCTCTCGCAAGAAAAATGATCATCCTACACACCTCAGACTAATCTTCGAACGCTGTCGCTACTTCAGGATTCGCTTGAATCCCAACAAGTGCATCTTTTGCGTCACGTCAGGACGTTTGTTAGGTTTCATCGTATCAACATTAGGGATCATGGTCGATCCTCTTAAGGTGGAGGCAATAATCCAGTTCCCCCCCCCCCCCCACGCACAATCTTACAACTTCAAAGTCTTCAAGGCAAGGCAAACTTCTTACGACGCTTCATCGCCAACTATGCCGAAATCACCAAGGGCTTTATACATTTACTGAAGAAAGATGTTCCCTTTTTCTGGGACGAAGCCGTTCAATGCTCTTTCGATGCATTAAAACATGCCGTCACCACCGCACCTCTGCTACGACCACCTAATTATAACAAAGACTTCTTATTATATTTGGCTGCTATAGATTCAACCATAGGCATGGTTTTAGTTCAGGAAGATGACTCATTTTCCGAATACGTAATCTATTACCTGAGCAGAGGCCTCGTAGGAACGGAACTTAATTATTCTCATCTCGAAAAACTTGCGTTGGCAGCAATTCATGCTGTTCAACGGTTCCGTCACTATGTTCTGTTTCACAAGACCACTGTCGTTGCTGTCGTGAATCCATTCCAGTACATGTTGACATGACAAGTTATCGATGGAAAAATCAGTAGATGGATGGTCATCCTCCAAGAATTTAACTTAGACTTCATTTCAACCAAGTCCAAGAAGTCATTGGTCTTCGTAGAACTTATTTCGGAACTTCTGGTTGAGTCAGGTGACGTTGTGCCTGAGGAATCGCCTATCCGGGGGGATATGTTTTTGATTGAATCGTCAGACCCCTGGTACAGAGATATACTGATCTATCTCCAGACTTTGAAGTGCCCCACATATGCTTCTCGTGACGAGCATCGGTGGATACGCCATCAGGCTAAGAATTATCTCATACTCGATGATACGTTGTATCGGAGAGGTGTAGATTGCATTTTGCGTCGATATCTCACTTATGAGGAGGCCGTCATAGTGCTCAACGATTGTCATACTGGAGCTTGTGGCGGTCACTTATCTGGGTTGGAAACAACCCAAAATATTTTACGAGTAGGTTACTTCTGGCCCACACTTATGAAAGACTGTATCAAGTCGGTTAAGAAGTGCCATCCGTGCCAAATCTTTTCTCGGAAGATGAGGGCACATCCAGATCCCATGTTTCTTGTCATCGCAGTTGGTCCCTTCACTAAATGGGGGATTGATTATACTACATGCAACCCCCCGTCAGCAAGGGGGCACCGCTATATCATCGTAGTTGTCGACTACTTCACTAAGTGGGTTGAATCTATGCCAACGTTTAAAGATGATGGAGAAAATGCAACTCTCTTCTTATTCAACCAGATTATAGCACGGTTCAGCGTCCCGAGAGAGATTGTCACTGACCATGGCAGCCACTTTCAGAACCAAATGATGTCTGAATTAACATCAAATCTTGGGTTATGGAAAGAACATTCCTCACCTTACTATCCCCAAGCCAATGGGCAGGTAGAAGCTGTAAACAAAACCCTTAAAACTATTCTACAGTGAACTATCAACTCAACCAAGTCAAATTGGCATTTGATGTTATAATCGACATTATGGGCTTACCGAACATCTATAAAGACTGCAACCGGTTTCTCACCTTTCCAACTCATTTACGGGCTGGAGGCAGTGTTGCCCATCGAATGTCAAATCCCATCTCTGAAATTGGCAGTACAGTTATTGCCAGACACTTCTCTGCTTGAAGAACGGTTAGTACACCTTGAGCATCTTGATGAACAACGTCGTGATGCAGCCCTGGCCAACGAGGCTCATAAACATAAGGTCAAGTGTCAATATGATAGGTCCGTTCGTCCTCGGGTTTTTTTCTGAGGGCGACCTTGTCTTGGTCTATGACCAAGATAAGGACCCCCTGGGGGAAGGAAAGTTTAAACCCATGTGGTTCGGACCCTTCATTATTAAGGAGGTTTTAAAAAAGGGCGCTTATCGTTTGGTCGATTTTGAAGGGAATGCTTTGGCGGAGCCTAGAAATGGGCTCTACCTCAAGAAGTATTACTCATAGAAAGGTCACTGTGGGTAACTTTTTGTAACATATATATAGTCTGTGTACTATTACTTTTTTAAATTTCTTTTAAAAAGTGTTATGGACGTGTCATTGATGTTATCTTTCATCAATATGGCATATGTCAAGTGAGTCTGAGGTGTTCGTTGGGTATGCAGACGGTGCTAGTCGAAACACGCGGAGGCTTGCCTCCACAGCTTGGGTAATCTTTACACCACAGGGTCAGTTGTTATCTTCCGGAGGTATATGCTTAGGTGACACCACAAATAATGTTGCTGAGTATAGTGCAGTTATTGATTTGCTTCGTGATGCTTTTTCATTAGGTATCTCTCATCTCCAGGTCTATCTAGACGCTCAACTGGTTGTGTCGCAGCTAAACAGAATATACCGGGTTCATGACCCAACTTTACACCGACGATTCCTTAGGGTACATCTCTTGGAACGTAACTTTGATTATATTACATATTTTCATGTTCCTAGGAGTCTAAATCAAATCACGGATACTCTAACTAATCACATTTTCGATTGGTATCTTGCTCGCATATAAAAAGATCATGAACATAAACATGTAAATACATTTTTGTACACATAATTCATAAGACACAAAAAAGAGATAAAAATCATATATAAACATCATAAAATCCTCAGAGTACATAGCTGGGCGCAAGCGCCTCACAAGTGGGAACAGTAACGAGTCATTGGACTTGTGCCCTCAAAAAATATATACATATCAGTGCTCGTGGCACATAAAAAGTCTAAAGTCTGATCAGGGCCTATGGGCCCTGTTATAATCATGTACATCTTGGGATAAATGCCTAAACAATCGAACCCATGTCCAAGGTGCCCCTACAACATGAGTCTGCATGGACGAAGGTAGGTCCTCTATCTCTGCCATGGGAACTGCGCGAGTGAGTGCAGTAAAGTTCCGCTCAATTCGCCTCAGGACCCTCTCGGCCTCTCCTGCTGGGAGGTTCCTTGCTACTGCTACTCCTCCAGTGGCGACAGTTGTGGCTTATGGCCATGGGCGGGGCCTGTTCCGTGCATAGTCGACAGGTCACACGAGTCCCACATCTGCATGCAATAAACATTCACCCATCAAAAACTCTAGTATACAAAAACATGATATATATATCAAAAAAGACAAAAAAATTACATATGCAAACAAAAAAATTGTATAGGTGGAGACTTACCCATCTCCCCTCGCTCCTCACCAGGAGGTACTGGTATCTCTGGATCTATGGAGAATTCGATCCCCGCATATGGGTAGTCCTCAATAGCCGGGATCTGTCGTGACAGCCAAGCAAAAAATTCATCGTTGAAGGCCTCCACGGTCCTTCCACCACCCTGTCGCGGCAGTAACACTACCCATATGCATACTGCGAGGAAAGTGGCTAGATGTCCTCGTACTGTTAGCCGAGGACTGAAGCACGGAACTCTCTCGAAAAATAATGAACACAGGATGGTCCCAAACTCGAAGTTCCTGTGTGTCCGTTGTCGGCAAGTTGTTAACTGACTCTTCATGCACTCCAACAGTGTGGTACTCCAATCAAAAATTTGTGCATTCATGCACTAGATCACACAGTTCATCTGTGCACGCAAATCCTGATGCACGACTGTTGATCCAGTAATCCGCCCAATGAGTAATAAAATAGTCTGTAGGGTGAGGTTTGTAATCCTAGTAACGGGCACCGAGGAGCCTCTATGATCGGTCCCGGCCTCACAATACTCAGCTACCAGCTCCGAGATCTTGCTCGGCCCTGCAGGAAAAGTCTGAAGGTTGACTGGTTCCCCTCTCCTCGAGAGGCCAGTCAGAAAGTAAATATCCTCGGTGGTGGGCACCAAGGATTTCCCCTCTAGCATGAACGCCTCTACATCTGGGTGCCAGTAATCAACCAAGGCATTCAGTAGCCTCGGTTGCGCATGCATGAATGGACATAAAAATAATTTTACCAACCCGCACTGCGTCAGCATGACCACAACGTTCGGATCTGCAGCCACTAACTCATTGGCAGCCTCGTGCTCCCTTTCCCTCCACTGAACATACATCCTGCCAACACCACAAGGTAAAAGGAGGGTCAATACCTTTTTGTTTTTGCTTTTTCATCACATGGGGGGGGGTACCCACGGCCTGTAGAGGCGACAGTCGCGGGTACCCGCGGGTAGGCTTTACTCTGCACGCGGGTACCCGCGGGCTGTCCCTGGACAACCCACGTTTACCTAGGGCCGACCTTTTTGAGGTCGACGCCCACCCCACAAACCCACTAAATGCTACAAAGGAAGTATTGAATAGCTAGACAAGGGAGTTTGTACTTACTTGGTCCAAGCAGAAGTCTGTTTCATCCACTATAGCTCCCGGAATCACGATCTTTGGCAAAGGGGGTCTTTTGGCTCCAGAGTCAATTTCCAAATCAGCAATGGTGATAATGAGCTGCCAGCTTCTATTTATAAACTTTTTGGCCTCTTTTTGTCACTTTTTTTGGCCCCCCTTATCAGTTTCTTTATACCAAAAACCATTTTGAGTGATCCATGAGTTATATGGGAGGGATTTGAGCAGGTATTGGGACATTTTTTTTTTTGAGTTTCAAAAAAATAAAATATATATATATATATATATATATTGACGGTCCATAAAAAAAAAAAATTCAAAAATCAACTTGAGCATATAGGTTAGGATATTATCCCCACTTTTGCATCTCGTTGCCTTTTTTATGCTATAGGATCGATCCCATCCGGTTGTGACACAGAACCGTCATATCTGTTATAGAAGTGTCGCAACTTGGTGGTGGAGCTTACCAAAACATGGATGCCCTAGGTAGGTCCTGGTTGCATTATGGTGTCCATGCCGTTTCTAACAACACTGTAGGCTCAGGACTTCGTATAGTATTTCCTGAATACGAGTTTGAGCCTCATTCGCATGGGTCTTTTTCACTCTTTGTCTTACCCTCCAGACTCCCAAAACATAACGGGTCTCCTTTTAAGCCCTTTTCAGACCCTTTAAAAATGAAAAGATTGTCGAGCAATCTTGTGACCTTTCACGCTCGTGAAACTAAAATTTGAAGTCACGTCTGTCCGGCGGTAGTTTACCCCTTTTTCGGTCTGGATGGTTAACTGTATGAACAAAGAAATACTCTATTGAATTCTCATTCTTTAGAAGAGTATCCTCGGGTATAATTTTATTCCTTTTTCGGGCCTGAGGGATTAAATTTACAAAAAAGAAACCCCCCCGGAGTCCATAGTTAAGCTCTTTTCAGACTCCCTAAAATTGAAAAGATCGTCGAGTGACCTTATTCTTTAACACTCATTAAAATGGTCCAGAAGAACATTCTTGATGGAGTCCATAGTTAATCTTTTTTCAGACTCCTTAAAAGTGAAAAAATAGTCGAGTGATCTTGTCCTTTTCACACTCGTTAAAATGGTTTTGAATTGACGTCTAATCGGTGCTAGTTTATCCCTTTTTCGAACCGACTAGACTATTATCGAAAAAGAGTACCTCACTGAAGTCTCCTTTTATGATTTTTCAAAATCTCTAAATATGAAAAACTACTGATCTTCCCTTCTTTGGGCTCGTTAAACTTACATCGAAGTACGTTACCATTGTGTGTTCTATCAACCACATTTGCATACCTTACCCATCAGCCTTGTAATAGTGTGTTTCTGCGTCTTAACACCTTTGGCCACTGGAGGATTTTTCTCGAGTATCATTCTCCCAGAACGTCAGTCTTGTCCTTATGCCTTGAGCTTGTATGTTTGCAGTACTCGTTCCTCCATTGTAATGTAATATTCCTTTATTCTTTTTCAAAAATGATCAAAAAAAACAAAAAAATCAAATATACCCCAAAAAGAGGATGGGAAAAGTATTTTCTTTATTGGAATCATAATGAGTCTCCCTTGGATGAAGCACATCTGTCCGTTTGATCATAAAACTATGGGATTTAGTACGACCTTAGGAATCTTTTTCTCACTATATAGAGTTGTGTCCTCCACCGTTTGGTTACTCTTCTAAACATATGGAGAGTTTGCGTTGCCTCCTGCTTCGTAGACTTATGATTAACAGATATGTTGCCTGAGTCTTATCACTTGTCGTGCTATTGTCCAAGGGAAATTTGTCACTGAGTCTGAGTCGGCCCCTCTGCAATATGTCTCTTGTCTGCATACCCGACCATCCTGAACGTCCAATCAAGTCTTTGTTTGAAATCACTGAAGCCTTCAGTCCGATCATCAAGATTATCAAGTCCATAATCGACGAGCCATTGAAGACCTCTGGGTAGTGCATACGTACACTCATATTACACTCCTACCCGAGTTTAGAAGATTTTTAAGTTGTTGCTCGAGCTCTGAAGTACAGCCATCAGGCCGAATCAGCTTCTGGGAGATGTATACTTTATATGTATATCTTTCTGATTTCGAGATGTAGCTCTGCTATGTATTGTTCGCGGATACTCTTTATAGTTATTTGACATGGATCTACAGTGTATTTGATTGGTAGCCATGGTTCTATTTTATCCCGAGCATGGGTATGCCTGCCTCGGTGAGACATTTGTTATTTTGCAGATGGCACCTCCTGATTCTTGATTCCTGGGCTCACTCATTCAGCATATCAGTGCAGATTGGTAAAAGATTGGTAATGTATTTCGACCATCATATTCTCTTCTAACCTCACACATTAGGGGGCATCTGTTATAACTCTAAACTGCACCACACATGCTTACTTGGCATCAGGCCAAATCATATCCCTTCATTGCCAAAACATCTGCTGAGAAACCTCTTTGAAAATCCTTTTGGGTTAAGTCACACGTGCCCTAACCCACTACTGCACACATGTGAACGCTGGCAGACCTACTACAGCCCGCGTTTACCTAACAAAGCACAAAAATAGGAAAGTTGCTGACGGGACAAAAAGATATGGGTCAGTTAACTGAAACTCCCGGCCATGCATGGCTGAGAGTTCGTCCAAAACCCTAGCTCCTTCTAGCCTATAAAAGAAGGGGTAGGGGTACCATTTGGAAGGAGGAAAATTATAGCGAAGAAATTCTGCCCATTTTTCGAATCCATTTGTCCCAACCCTTTATCCTTTCCTCAAGCCTAAGGAGAATTAACCCAAAGCAGTTGGAGGACAAAAGAAGAGGAGGAGCCCAGGATCAGGATCAAGGAGCGGTGGTCGGTCTCAACTTTGATTGTAAGTTGATTCATTTTGAAGATAAAAAAGGAATACTTTTCCCATCCCAATGCATGAGTTATCTATGATTTGTGTAATTTATGCTTAATTTCTAACCCTCAAGTAGAAAAGTAGCATGCATGCGTAGGGTTTTGTCTTGATTGCAGGTTAATTGGAAGGAGTAGCGCAAGTAAGCAGGCAAAGTGCAATGGAGGATCTACACCAAACATCAGTAAAAAGGTTAGTAGTTCCTTTCCATGCATGTATCGTGAAAGAGGGGTTTAAGTTTTGGGGTGGTAGGTTAAAAAGTCATTTCTTTGCGGTCAAAATCTGCATGCAAGTCTGACCCTAGTTTGTTAGTCCGTAGGGTATATTTCCCAACAACAACTTCCTTGCAAAAGAAGGAGAAGAAATTTCAATAGACAAAAGAGTGTGAGAGAAGCTTCCAGCAAATGAAGCAGTTGTTAACCGGTGATCCAATCTTGAGGATTACAGATCCAAATAAAAATTTTCTAGTGTGTACAGACGCATGCAAAGAAGGACTGGGAGGATTCCTCAACCAGAATGGACTTTTAATATCTTATGAGTCCAGGAAATTGAAAGAGCACGAAAAGAACTATGTGACTCATGATTTGGAGTTGGCAGACATAGTGCACACTCTAAAGAAATGGAGACATTACCTCATGGGAAAGAGGTTTGAACTAAGGACAGACCATAATGGTTTTAAGTATTTTTTTTATCAGCAAACCTTAAATGCTAGGCATAGTAGGTGGTTGGAATTTCTTTGTGAGTATGATTTTGATATCAAGCATATAAAAGGAAAGGAGAACAGAGTGGATGATGCACTCAACAAAAGATTTCATGAACTACATGTTACGACCATTATCATGTATCAAACTGATATTAAAGGCAGGATTTCAGAAGATGCAAATGTAGATTTACAGTATAGGGAATTGGTAGCAAAGCTACAGTAAGGTAAGATGCTACATGTTAGACATTATTTTCGTCATCCCTATGACAGTTAATGATGTGAACCTATATGTTTCCTTCAGAGGTGTCAGTGGCCTTAGTTCCTAAAGAGAGAAGAGAGAAGAACATTTCCTGAGAAAAGAAGTTGCATTTTCCTTTGTAAAAACCATATAAAAAGGAAGTTCACAGGTTACATTATAGCTAGGGTGTGAGAATGCCTGATTCTCATAGGATTCATCATAGCTAGGTCACGAGGAGTTCGTAGTCTGCTCTATAGGCAGGGTGTGAGAATGCTCATACGTGGGAAAAATGAGCATTTTCTCGATGCTTCTAGAAGGAGAAACCTCCATGGTGAGGTGGCATCCGAATGGTTTGGATCTTAATCGCTTTCATGATTTAGTGGGATCATCCTAACCTCCTCACCTTATCCTCTTCAGCTTATAAAATGAGAGGAGCTCTCATGGAAAAAGTTAGTTGTTTTTGGATTGGGATTGTTAGCTTGGTTGGAGTGGCTTTGAGATTTTCTTTGTCAAGATAGATTATGAGTAGCTATCAGATCCATGGTCTCAGAATCCTTGGAGAAAGAAGTGTGTGGGGAACGAAGGATAGTTGGAAGGGACCTTATGACATCAAGGCCAGGGTTGTAATCTCTCTTTCACATTTAATATAATATAGTAATATGATTCTTTCCTATAAAGATTGTTTTGTTTTATTGTATGATTCCTTGATCACATACATAGGTTTATATTGAGTTTATGCTATTACTATCACTTTGGTTGGTTGCGTTCTTTTGCAGGATCATCACTGTATGAGTGTTGGAACGGAGCTAAGATGGCGATAGTGAGAGGAAGTGGCGTTTAAACAGTATGTCACCCATCCCTCTTTAGTTAGTAAATTAAATATTTAAAACTTAAGGAAAGTGTCATGTTCTGGTGTTTTTTTTTCTATATCCAGGTGGATCTAGGGAGATCAGTTAGTGTCCGCACCTACCAATTTATCCGATAACACTACAGAAAGTGGAAGATTATAAATTGGGAATTGATAGGACACTCCTATACAAAAACAAAATTTATGTACCTAATTCCCAGGAATTGAGAATTATGGTCTTGAAGGAAATGCATAATGTGTCTTATGTTGGGCACCCTGGATATCAGAAAATAGTGGCAGCAGTAAAAAAACTATTATTTTTGGCCAGGTATGAAGAAGGAAATTGCAGAATACATTGCTAGATGTATGGAATGTCAGAAGTTCGAGGCTGAACATAGGAACCCAACATGGTTGCTACAACCATTTCCCATTCCTGAGTGGAAGTGAGAAGTGGTGACAATGGATTTTATCACAGGATTACCCAGAACAAATAAGAAACATGATTCCATCATGGTGGTGGTGGATAAGCTTACGAAACCTGCCCATTTTATTCCATTGAAGACCACTCACAAGGAAGCCAATGCTGTCAATATTTATATGAGCGAAGTAGAACGATTGCACGGTATTCCCAAGACATTTGTTTCTGACAGAGACCCAAAATTTACCTCAAAGTTATGGAAGGGGTTATTCAAAGGGTTTGGAATGAATTTGAACTTCATCACTGCTTATCATCCCGAGTCTGATGGGAAGACGGAGAGGGTGAACCAAGTTATAGAAGACATGCTAAGGATGTATGTGATGGACAAACCATCTAAATGGGAATACTACCTACACTTGGTAGAATTTGCCTACAACAATGGGTATCAAGCATCATTGAAGATGAGCCCATTTGAAGCACTTTATGGAAGAAAGTGCAACACCCCAGTAAGATGGGATAACCCAGCTGATCGAGTAATAGTTAGGCCAAAGTTGCTCAAGGAAATGGAAGAGAAAATGTTGAATATTAAGCAGAATTTGAAGGTTGCCCAAGATAGGCAGAAAAGTTATGTTGATAAGAATAGAACCCGTAGAGAGTTTAAAGTGGGTGATCATGTTTTCTTGAAAGTAAAAGCCAACATAAGCTCCCTAAATTCCGGAAAATGTTCCAAGTTGGAAGCCAGATATTGTGGGCCATTTGAAATCCTAGAAAGGACTGGACAAATTGCATATATGCTTGCATTTCCTGCATCCATGACTGTACATAATGTGTTTCATGTTTCATTGCTTAAGAAATATATACGTGATGCTAATCATGTTATTGATTGGAATGTGATTCAGGTGGAGCAAGAAGGTGTCTTGCAAGTGCATCTGGTGTGCATATTGGACCAGAAGAGAAAACAACTCTGGAATTGAGCCATAGGGCTTGTAAAGGTCCAGTGGACCTGGTACGGTCCGAGACACGACATGGGAGCATGAGGATGCTATGCAGGAAGAATACCTACATATTTTTGAATATTTTGAAAATCTTGTTGATGCTGTGTAAAAAAGTTGCACTAAGAACAGTGCAAAAATAAGGGGAGGGGATTGTAATACCCCAAGGACGAGCCCCAATTGTATTTTTGAATTGTAAACATGTTTTGTAGGCTGGTGAGCCAAGCAATTATAAGCTGGTAGGATTAGGTGTTAGTAGGCTGGAGAGCCTAGGTGTTAAAGGCCAGGAGCCTGTTTTGTACATGTAAATATTCATATTATTAATATAAAAACATCGTTGCGTGTAAACCGACCATGAAGAAAGAGTGATGGAGGACTAAGCTCCACTAGGCTGGGTAAGAGAGCAGGGTATGAGAGGTTGGAAAGAGGGGCTAATCTTAAAGGATTAAGTCCAAGAGAATAATAATTTATTATTATTATTATTCCAAAAAATGTGTAAAGAATATGTTTTTATCCTAAGTTCCTAGGGAAGAACAGGTGACTTCCAAAGGGAAAGGGGTGTGCTTCCTGAGTGACAGGTGTCGGATTAGGCACATACAGTCTTAAGGGGAGGGATTATTCCTGCTAAGGGATAGAGGGAGGTACTCTCACGCACCCGCGCAGGCACTCACGCACACATAGAGTTTGGCTCACGCTTGCATCATCTTGGCTATGCTAGACCAGTCTACCCCATTTTGTTTTCCTCCTCACGAGTTCTCTCATGCACTGAGCAAGCTAAAGCCAACCATTTCTGAACTGTGACCATTTGTCACCTCTATAAATTACTGAGCCGTCAATTGCCTTTCCCTATTTAGCTATTGTGGATTGAAGAAGCAGGTTGTCAGTCCTGTGAGCAACTCTCTCTTCAGGTGAGAGAGGTGGTTGTGGATTGAAGAGGCAGGTTTTCAGGCCTGTGAGAAACTCTCTCTCCAGGTGAGAGAGGTGGTTGTGGATTGACACTACTACATATGGGTGGATTATTCCACGAAAATTTTTCACTCTTCAACTAGTTTCATATTTTTTTTTAAACAGGGTGGGATTTTCGTCGATATTGCCACGAAAGTTCGTCACAATATCGATGAAAATCTTATTTAAATCTAGTCGGGATTTTCGTCACTATAGTGACTAACTTTCGTGGCAATAGAGACACAAATTTTTCCTATCTCATTGGTCGGTGTTAACGACTAGTTGACTATTTTATCTATATATACGTGACTTTAAGAGACTTTGCGACATAATTGCTATAGTTGCGACACTATTCTTGGCTTTTGTTTGAGTTGTTTTTTTTTTTCCGTCACCCACCGGTTGAACAAATCCAATTCTTGATATACATAGCTCGGATTTTGAACTTGTAAGGTTAGTATGCTATTTTTTATTGATGTACTCATTTAACTTGTAATTTTTTTTTCAAATGTACAAATTTCATTTAGCTTGTTTTTTCTTTGATAATATATTATAATATGTGTAGTACCATATTTCATGTCTTTGGTTTTTGGATCTAGTTAGTATATTCTATGGAAAAGGATATGTGGATTCCATAATATTCTAGGTTTGTGGAATCCACATACCCTTTTCCCTTCAATTGTAGCTATAATCTCTCTCTCTTTTCATTGATAAAGATATGGAAGTGCTCTTGAAAC
>JZKD02S1094568.1:75355-85656 GCA_000966675.3 Picea glauca
CAGAGAATGAATTCTGAACATTTTCTTGAATCAAATTAGTTTATGAATTCGGTGGAATTTGTTAAGGACTGATGACCTGAAACTTTTTGGTTGATTGCACATTGTGTTGCAGAGTCAACAATTGTAAGAACCAAACAGGATTGTCTCTTAGTGCAGAGAATGGAGCAGGTGCATAATGCTTCCAGTTCGGAGAATGAAGCAAGAGGAATGGATGTGCATGTGGGGGTTGAAGGATTGAACTCCAATGGACATGGAGAAGAGATAGATAAGGAAGGAAACATGATGAAAATCATTGAAAGATTGCAGAAGGAGGTCCAACATCACCGAGCAGATAACAGAAAGCTCATGAAATCCAGGGACCAACAAGGAGAATTCAACCTAAATTTGATGCGAAGCCTAGAAAGGATAGAAAATAAATTGGATAAGGGGAGTGACTCAAGTAAATCAGGAAGTCGCAGGTTCCCTAATGAGAAGAGAAAATCAAGGAGTATTGGTAGACACCATCATCATTCCCAAGGAGACTCCAAGAGGAGGGAACACAGTAGTTCAAGCCCATCTCCTACCAGAAAACACAAGAGATCTGGAGTGGATGAACTAAAGGGTGAAATGAACAAGATTAAGCCTCCTATGTTTGATGGAGAGCACCAGAAGGAGGAATATGTCGATACATGGCTTCTTGGCATGAGGAAATATTTCCAACTACAGAATTATTCCTCTCATGCAGAAGGAAGAATTCCAATCTATCAACTGAAAGGAAAGGCATCCATGTGCTAGGATCAACTTGTGTAGGTGCAACATGTTAAAGAGAAAAATTTTACTTGGGAGGAATTCAAGAAGTATTTCGAAAATAAATACTTGAATAAGAGATACAATGACAGAAAGATGAAAGAGTTCTTTTAACTCAAGCTGGGTAGCATGTCCATGGATGAATATGAATGAAGGTTTTTGGAATTGTTGAAGTAAGTTCCTTTCATCAGAGATGAGACTGTCAAAATTCAAATGTATCTGAGTGGACTTCCATCTTCCATCGGTGACAAGATTCAGTATGATGATCTTAAAACTATGGAAGAAACCATAAGAAGAGAAAAATTCTTATATGAGAAGCAAGGAGAAAACCCTACTTTCCAAAAGGCTTGGGAAGACAAGAAGAAATTCAAGATGGATCAAAGGAAGAAGGGAACTAAGCCACCCTTTTTCAAAAATAGTGCTCGAGGTAAACCATATTATAGAGAACCCAGGAAGGCTGAAATAGATGGGAAAATTCCAAGACAGTCACCTATGGAATGTTGGGGTTGTAAAGGAAATCATAGGTACAGAGATTCCCCCCACATAAATGACAAAGTGAGAGTTGTCCACAAAGTTCAGCAGGAAGAAATAGTGGAGGACATGGGCAGTAGAATACCAAGGATCTATGCATCCCTGGACAACAAGAAAGTTGAGTTTCAATCTCATATGATTGAAGTGGAAGGTATGATCAACAACCATGCCATTACTATTTTAATTGATTCAGGAGCTAGTCATAGTTATATAGATCCTAGAGTAGTGTAAAGATTGCATTTACCAATATTAAATCATGGAAAATCTTGGTTAGTATAGCTGGCTACAGGAGCCAAGAGAAAGGTCGTTGAGTTGGTTAAGTCATGTCCAGTGGACATGAGTGGATTGAGCACAAAAGTTGAATTGAACATCTTACCTTTAGGTTCATATGACTGTCTAATTGGGATGGATTGGTTGGACCAACACCATGACATATTAGACTATCGTAACAAGGCATTCACTTTCCTGGATGAGGAAGGAAATCATAGAACAGTCCTAGGAATTCCCAGAGTAGTTGTTGTCAGGGAAATCTCAGCAATGCTGATAAAGAGGTGCTAGAGGAAAGGCTGCCAAATATTTGCAGCTCATATGGAAGAGGCACCTATGGATAAGGTGTCAAATATTGAAGACCATGCTGTATTAAAGGATTTTGAATGTGTATTCCAAGAGGTAACTGGACTACCCTCGAAGAGAGATATTGATTTCTCTATAAACCTGATGCCTGGAACAACTCCAGTGTCGAAAACGCCTTACAGAATGCGTACACCAGAGATGAAAGAACTGCAATTGCAACTTGAAGAACTTCTGAAGAAGGGGTATATACGCCCAAGTGTGTCACCTTGGGGTTCCCCGGTTCTCTTCGTGGAAAAGAAATATGGGACCCTAAAATTGTGCATCGATTTTAGACAGTTGAAAAAAGTTACTATTGATAACAAGTATCATTTTCCACGGATCTATGATCTCTTTGATCAGTTGAAGGATGCCAAGATATTTTCAAAAATAGATCTCAGGTCAGGATACCACCAGGTAAGGATCAAGGATGAAGACATCATCAAGACTGCCTTCAGAACAAGGTATGGTCATTATGAATTCACAGTGGTACCATTTGGGTTATCAAATGCACCCGTTGTTTTTATGTGCCTAATGAATGGTGTATTCAAAGAATATCTAGACAAGTTTGTCATAGTATTTTTGGATGAAATCTTGTTGTATTCCAAGTTGGAGGAAGAGCATGAACAACATCTAAATATGGTGTTGTAGGTATTAAGAGAGCACAAACTGTATGCCAAATTGAGCATGTGCTCATTCTATCAAAAGCAGATCCATTATTTAGGACATATCATTACAAAGGATGGGATAGACATGGATCTTGAGAATATTGAAGCAATCAGAGAATGGTCAGCGCTGAGAAATGTGGCAGAAGTCAGATCCTTTATGGGTCTAGCTGGCTATTACAAAAGGTTCATTGCATGGTTCTCAAGGATAGCTCACCCCATCACTTCCTTGCAAAGGAAAGAGAAGAAATTTCAATGGACAGAAGAATGTGAGAAAAGCTTCCAACAATTGAAGCAATTGTTAACCAGTTCTCCAATCCTGAGGATTGCAGATCCAAATGAAGATTTTGTAGTGTGTACAAATGCATGCAAAGGAGGACTGGCAGGATTCCTCAGCCATAATGGATTTGTAATATGTTATGGGTCCATAAAATTGAAATAGCATGAAAATAACTATGCAACCAATGATTTGGAGTTGGCAGCCATTGTACACTCTCTAAAGAAATGGAGACATTACCTCATGGGAAAGAGGTTTGAACTGAGAACAGACCATAACGGTCTAAAGTATTTGACATTTGACCAACCAACCTTGAATGCTAGGTAGAGTAGATGGTTGGAATTCCTTTGTGAGTATGACTTTGATATCAAGCATATCAAAGGAAAGGAGAACAAAGTGGTTGATGCACTCAGTAGAAGAGTGCATGAACTACATACTATGACCATTAGCATGTATCAAGCTGATATTAAAGGAAGAATTTCGGAAGTTGCAAATGTAGATTTGCAGTACATGGAATTGGTAACAAAGCTACAACAAGGTAAGATGCTGCAGAAACTGGAAGAATATAAATTGGAAACTGATGGGACACTCCTGTACAAAAATATAATTTATGTACCTAATTCTCAGGAATTGAGAATTATGGTATTGAAGGAAATGCATAATGTGCCTTATGTTGGGCACCTAGATATCAGAAAACAGAGGCAACATTCAAGAGCTAATACTTTTGGCCATGTATGAAGAAGAAAATTCCATAATACATCACCAGACGTATGGAGTGTCAGAAGTTCAAGGCTGAACATAGGCACCCAGCAGGGTTGCTAGAGCCATTGCCCATTCCTGAGTGGAAGTGGGAAGTGGTGACAATGGATTTCATCACAAGATTACCCAAAAAATATAAGCAACATGATTCCATCATGGTGTTGGTGGATAAGCTTACGAAATATTCCCATTTTATTCCATTGAAGACCACTAACAAGGCAGCTAATGTTGCCGAAATCTATATGAGAGAAGTGGCACGATTGCATGGTATCCCCAAGACAATTGTGTCTGAAAAAGATCCAAAATTTAGCTCCATGTTCTGGAAGGGATTATTCAAAGGGTTCGGGACGAATTTGAACTTCAACACTGCTTATCATCCTGATTCTGATGGGAAAATAGAGAGGGTGAACCAAGTGATAGAATACATGCTAAGGATGTATGTGATGGACAAACCATGTAAATGGGAAGACTACCTACACTTGGTATAATTTTCCTATAACAATGGGTATCAAGCATCATTGAAGATGAGCCCGTTTGAAGCACTTTATGGAAGGAAGTGCAATGCCCTAGTAAGCTGGGATAACCCAGCTAATAGAGTAATAATTGGGCTAGAATTGCTCAAGGAAATGGAAGAGAAAATGTTGAAGATTAAGCAAAATTTGAAGACTGCCCAAGACAGGAAAAAAATTTATGCTAATAAGAGTAGAGCCCAGAGGGAGTTTAAAGTGGGTGATCACATTTTCTTGAAAGTGAAATCCAACAGAAGTTCCCTGAAGTTGGGAAACTATTCCAAATTGGCAGCCAGATATTGTGGGCCATTTGAAATCCTAGAAAGGATTGGACCAGTTGCATATATTATTTCATTGTCTGCATCCATGACTATACATTATTTGTTTCATGTTTCATTTCTTAAGAAATATATACTTGATGATAATCATGTTATTGATTGGAATGTGATTCAGGAGGAGCAAGAAGGCGTATTGCAAGTGCATCCGGTGTGCATATTGGAATGGAAGAGAAAACAACTTTGGAATTGAGCCATAGGGCTTGTAAAGGTCCAGTGGACCTGGTACGGTCCTGAGGAAGTGATATGGGAGCATGAGGATGCTATGCGGGAAGAATACCCACATATCTTTGAAGATTTTGAAAATCTTGTTGATGTTGTGTAAATAAGTTGCACCGAGGACAGTGAAAAAATAAGGGGAGGGGATTGTAATACCCCAAGAATGATCCCCAGTTGTATTTATGAATTGTAAACATGCTTTGTAGGCTGGTGAGTCAAGCAATTATAAGATGGTAATCTTATGTGTTATTAGGACGGATAGCGTAGGTGTTAAAGGCCAAGAGATTGTTTTTGTACATGTAACTATTCATATCAGTAATATAAAAACATCGTTGTGTGTAGATCGACCACTAAGAAAGAGTGATGGGGGACTAAGATCCACTAGGTTGGGTAGGGGAGAGGGGGATGAGAGGTTGGAAGGAGGGGATACGCCTAAGGGCTTAAGTCCAAGAGGATAATAATTTATTATTATTATTATTATTCCAAAAACTGTGTGAAAGAATATGTTTTTATCCTAAGTTTCTAGGAAAGAGAAAGAATGCTAAATGGAGTGCATCCAGCTCCAGGAAGAGAGGTTTCAACCTGGGCACATGCAGTAAAATTTGAGAAGTCATCTCGTGTTGGGGGTTCGCTCCCCATTCTTCCAGCCTCCGTCTAACTCGTTTGACCTCCGTCGTCGAACTATGCACTCTCACGCAACCGCATAGGCACTAAGGAACTCACGCACACGCAGAGTTTGGATTGTGCTTGCATCATCTTAGCTATGATAGACCATTCTCCCTTCCTCCTCACAATTTCACTCATGCACTGAGCATGCCATAGCCATCCATTTACGCCATTGTTGAACTGTGACCATTTTCACCTCTGTAAATTACTGAGTCGTCCATTGCATTACCCGATTTAGTTATCGTTCATTGAAGAAGTAGGTTGTCAGGCCTATGGGTAAATCTCTCTCCAAGTGAGAGAGGTGGTTGTGGATTGAAGAAGCAGGTTGTCAGGCATGTGAGCAACTCTCTCCAGGTGAGAGAGTGTGCTGAGGAGGTGAGTTCTCTTGGAAGGAGTTCTGTAGCTGCTACAGAGCTCTAATAATTCTGGTCCGGCCTGTTGCTGAATCCCAAGGTAAGGGAGGTGGAGCAGCCGATGGATTGTGTGATAGTGAAGGTGTATACTCCTGGGGTGGGAAAGGCATGTGGGGAATGAGATTCTGTGAGCAGTGGGCGTAAGTGGCTCCTGGGAGAGAATACTTCCTCTTAATTGTGTGACTTTCATGTTGACCTTGCCTAACATAGGAATACCTTGTCGGTGGAGTTTAGTCCCAGCTTGGGGGTGACCTATTGATGAGAGTGATGAGCAGTGTTGTATAAGGCTGGGAGGTTCGTGGAAGGTCTGCACGTAGTTGGTGGTTTTACTCCAGTTAAAAGATAAGTATCATTTATGTGCTTACTTATATATGTTATGGATGACTGTGATTCTTAAATGTTATCATGTATTTCGTTGTATGTTTGAATTATTGTTAATTCCATTTGAGTATGTATGGTAGCAGTATTTCTGAGTTATGTGATTGAATTCATTAGAAATGCATGTTATATATATATGTATGTTCTGTAGTAGCGTTTCTCGGACTTTTGGTGGATGGGGACATTACAATTTGGTATTAGATCTTGTTCATTGTAGACCAGGTATTTGGGTAGCATTTCCTGGCAGTGGTGTTGATGGCTGGGGAAGTTACAATTTTGTATCAGAGCCAAGTTCTCAACACTGATCCTAGAATTGCAGAGAATGAATTCTGAACGTTTTCTTGAATAAGATTGGTTTATGAATGTTGTGGAATTTCTTAAGCACTGATGACCTGACAAATTTCGGTTGATTTCACATTGTGTTGCAGAGTCAATGATTGTTAGAACCAAACATAATTACCTCTTAGTGCAGAGAATGGACGAGGCATAGAATGCTTCCAGTTCATAGAATGAAGCAAGAGGAATGGATGTCCATGTGGGGGTTGAAGGATCGAACTCCAATGGGTATGGAGAAGAGATAGATAAGGAAGGAAACATGATGAAAAGCATTGAAATATTATAGAAAGAGGTCCAACATCACCGAGAAGATAACAAAAAGCTCATGAAAGCCAGGGACCAACAGGGAGAATTCAACCTAAATTTGATGTGAAGCCTGGAAAGGATAGAAAAGAAATTGGATAAGGTGAGTGACTCTAGTAAATCAAGAAGTCGCAGGTTACCTGATCAGAAGAGAAAATCAAGGAGTGTTGGTAGACACCATCATCACTCCCAAGGACACTCCAAGAGGAGGGAACACAGTAGTTCAAGCCCATCTCCTACCAGAAAACATAGGAGATCTAGAGTGGATGAAATGAAGGGTGAAATGAAGAAGATTAATCCTCTTACATTTTATGGAGAGCACCAAAAGGAGGAAGATGTAGAGACATGGCTTCTTAGCATGAGGAAATATATCCAACTGCAAAATTATGCCTCTCATGTATAAGGAAGAATTGCAATGTAATAACTGAAAGGAAAGGCATCCATGTGGTGGGATCAACTTGTGTAGGCACAACACATTAGAGAGAAAAATGTTGTGAGGAATTCAAGAAGTATTTCAAAAAGAAATACTTGACTAAGAGATACTATGACAGAAAGATGAAAGATTTCTTTGAACTCAAGCTGGGTAGCATGTCCATGGATGAATATGAACGAAGGTTTTTGGAATTGTTGAAGTATGTTCCTTTCATCAGAGATGAGACTATCAAAATTCAAAGGTATCTCAGTGGAATTCCATCTTCCATCGGTGACAAGATCCAGTATGATGATCCTAAAACTATGGAAGAAACCATAATAAGAGAAAAATTATTATATGAGAAGCAAGGAGAAAAGCCTATTTTACAAAAGTCTTGGGAAGACAAGAATAAATTCAATATGGATCAGAGGAAGAAGGGAACTTAGCCACACTTTTTCATAAATATTCCTCAAGGGAAACCATCTTATAGATAACCCAGGAAGGATGAAATAGGTGGGAAAATGCCAAGACAATCACCTATGGAATGTTGGGGTTGTAAAGGAAATCATAGGTACAAAGATTTTCCCCACAAATATGACAAAGTGATAGTTGTCCACAATGTTCAACAGGCAGAAATAGTGGAGGACATGGGCAGTATAATACCAAGAATATATGCAGCCCTGGACAACAAGCAAGTTGAGTTTCAATATCATATGATTGAAGTGGAAGGTATGATAAAAAACCATGTCATTACTATTTTAATTGATTTAGGAGCTAGTCATAGTTATATAGATCCTAGAATGGTGGAAAGATTGAATTTACCAAGAAGAAAGCATGGAAAATCTTGGTTAGTATAGCTAGATACAGGAGCCAAGAGAAAGTTTGTTGAGTTGGTTAAGTCATGTCCAGTGGAAATGAATGGACTAAGCACAAAGGTTGAATTGAACATCTTACCTTTAGGTTCGTATGACTGTCTAATTGGGATGGATTGGTTGGACCAACACCATGACATATTAGACTATCATAACAAGGCATTCACTTGCCTAGATGAGGAAGGAAATCAAAGAATTCCTAGGAATTCCCAGAGCAGTTGTTGTCAGGGAAATCTCATAAATGAAACTGAAGAGGTGCTACAAGAAAGGCTGCCAAATATTTGCAGCTCATATGGAAGAGGCACCTAAGGATAAGGTGTCAAATATTGAAGACCATGCGGTATTAAAGGATTTTGAATATGTATTCTAGGAGGTACCTGGACTACCCCTCAAGAGAGATATTGATTTCTCTATAAACCTGATGCCTCGAACAACTCCAATGTCGAAAACTCCTTACAAAATGAGTACACCAAAGCTAAAAGAATTGCAATTGCAGCTTGAAGAACTTCTGAAGAAGGGGTATATACACCCAAGTGTGTCACCTTGGGGTGCCTCGGTCCTGTTCATGAAAAAGAAAGATGGGGCGTTAATATTGTGCATCGATTTCAGACAGTTGAACAAAGTTACTATTAAGAAAAAGTATCCTTTTCCATGGATCGATGATCTCTTTGATCAGTTGAAGGATTCCAAGATATTTTCAAAAATAGATCTCAGGTCAGGATACCACCAGGTAAGGATCAAGGATGAAGACATCAGCAAGACTGCCTTCAGAAAAAGGTATGGTCATTATGAATTCACAGTGGTACCATTTGGGTTATCAAATGCACCCGTTGTTTTTATGTGCCTAATGAATGGTGTATTCAGAGAATATCTAGACAAGTTTTTCATAGTCTTTTTGGATGACATCTTGATGTATTCCAAGTCGGAGGAAGAGCATTAACAACATCTGAAGATGGTGTTGCAGGTATTAAGAGAGAACCAACTATATGCCAAATTGAGCAAGTGCTCATTCTATCAAAATAAGATCCATTATTTGGGACATATCATTACAAAGGATGGGATAGTCATGGATCCTAAGAAGATTGAATCCATCAAAGAATGGTCAGCGTCGATAAATGTGGCAGAAGTCAGATCCTTTATGGGTCTAGCTGGCTATTATAGAAGGTTCATTACAGGGTTCTCAAGGATAGCTCACCCCATCACTTTCTTGTAAAGGAAGGAGAATAAATTTCAATGGATAGAAGAATGTGAGAAAAGCTTCCAGCAATTGAAGCAATTGTTAACCAGTGCTCCAATCTTGAGAATTGTAGATCCAAATGATTATTTTGTAGTGTGTACAAATGAATGCAAAGAAGGACTGGGAGGATTCCTCAGCGAGAATGGATTTGTGATATGTTATGAGTCCAGAAAATTGAAAGAGCATGAAAATAACTATGCAACGCATGATTTGGAGTTGGCGGCCATTGTACACGCTCTAAAGAAATGGAGACATTACCTCATGGGAAAGAGGTTTGAACTGAGGACAAACCATAAAGGTTTGAAGTATTTGTTTGACCATCCAACCTTGAATGCTAGGTAGAGTAGATGGTTGGAATTCCTTTGTGAGTATGACTTTGATATCAAGCATATCAAAGGAAAGGAGAACACAGTGGCTGATGAACTTAGCAGAAGAGTGCATGAACTACATGCTACGACCATTAGCATGTATCAAAATGATATTAACGGTAGAATTTTGGAAGCTGCAAATGTAGATTTGCAGTACATGGAATTGGTAACAAATCTACAACAAGGTAAGATGCTACAAAAACTAGAAGATTATAAATCGAAAACTGATGGGTCACTCCTGTACAAAAATAGAATTTATGTACCTAATTCTCAGGAATTGAGATTTATGGTCTTGAAGGAAATGCATAATGTGCCTTATGTTGGGCACCCTAGATATCAGAAAATAGTGGCAGGAGTCAAGAGCTACTATGTTTGGGCAAGTATGAAGAAGGAAATTGCAGAATACATCACCATATGTATGGAGTGTCAGAAGGTCAAGGTTGAACATATGCACCTAGCAGGGTTGCTACAACCATTGCACACTCCTAAGTGGAAGTGGGAAGTGGTGACAATGTATTTCATCATAGGATTACCCAGAACAAATAAGAAACATGATTCCATCATGGTGGTGGTGGATAATCTTATGAAAGCTACCCATTTTATTCCATTGAAGACCACTAACAAGG
>JZKD02S1094568.1:103142-123600 GCA_000966675.3 Picea glauca
GTTGAATCCATCATCCCTTGTAGTTCATATTTTGTCACTGTCTTCTTTTGTAAATCATTTATGTCCCTACACATTTCTTCACCTTCATCAAGATTCCAAGTAGGTCTGTCTGGAGGCTTATTTGGTGTAGAAGTTCCCTTTTTTGGTGGCATGTTAGCCAAGTATCACTTTTAAACCTTGATTTTGAGGTGGTTCTTCTAGACAATCTTTCTTCTATTGTATCTTCAAACTTTCAATGGCCATGTCTTTAGCAACCCTCAATCCGAGTACTAAAGATTCGCACTCATCTATATTGTTAGTAGTCTCGTATTACAATTTATAAGAGAGCGTTATAACCTCCTGTGCAGGGGAAATGAGGACTATACTAGCCCGATAACATTTTTTTGATGAATATCCATCAAAATACATCTTCCACGCTTTGTTTTGTTTATCTAACAAAGGTTGATCCTTACATTTGGTAACTGTAATTTCCGGTTCATCACCATTTATATGAAAAATAGATGAGCCAATCTCATTCTCAACAACATAAATTGGGTGATTGCTTGGATTCTGATGATCGCTGACAATGTAGGACAATATGAACTCTCTGTATGACATCATGTGGTCTCCTATGAAAATAGGGATGGTGGAATATGTGAGGTCCATTTGTAATGATCCCCCAACCTTCTTGGCCCACGTCCTCGACAAAATCATACTGAACTTGGGGTGAATGTCAGCCACAACGATGTCCATCACTACACTTTTCATGGGTAAATGTGCCAAAGAAACCACTAGTTCTTTTGTTAATCCTAAACATTTGACTTTTTTTTAGTCAAAGGAATAAAGGTCTTGATAGGGCTTGGTGATCTCCAAACCTAGTTCCTCCATAACAACTTTAGGCATGACATTGTGTGAGGCATATGAGTCCATGAGACAGTTATGTAGGATATTTTCATGGACATTTAGAGATATGTAGAAAGGTGGAGAAGCATCAAAGACATCCTCAGTGTGTGGGTCCATAGTAATGGTTGGGTTCTCATCCTGTAGACTAATTACATCAAAATTTACAACAGAAGTAGGTGGTTGCAGAACCTTCATAATGGATTCTTTGAAAGACTCATTTTTCAACAATTCTGACAGAGGTACATGGATCTTGATCTTGCTCAACTCATTCTCTAGGCTGAAATATGCTTGTGGCCTATCAACTTCCTTTACTTCAGGGACATCAATTTTAAATGGAGGTTGGTGAGCTTCATTCACTGCACCCTTGCTTGGATTTGGCTTGGGAGGAACCTCTATTTTTCTATTCTGATCAGAGGTGGTGGATTTAGGAGTGTCTGTTCTAGGCCTCAATTCATATTTATTTTGGGGTTGGCCTTGAATAACTACCTCTTCCTCTATCTCAATATCAAACTGATCTGACTGTTGTGCTACCTCATAATCTTGTTGCATTAAGTGACTAGTGTAAAAATCTGTTTCAGTGAAAAGTACAACAACATCATCCATAGCATCACTATTTGCATCCATCTCCTCAATATGATTGTTTTGTAAAGGAGGTACTACTCTTTGGTCATCAACATTCCTCCTCTCTCTTTACATTATCTGAGGGGCATCATTCGGCCTTCTGAACTGGTTGGGATTTCTGTTCCCATCCCCTTGAAAAGCTTTGTTTGGTTTTTTAGATTCCTATTTCAACTTAGCTATTTCAAATGTGAGATATTTCAAATTTTTAGTCATTTATCATATGTGGATGGGTTAGAAGAGGTAGGGGAATCCTCTCTCTATTTCTTCTTGTCTTTTCAGATCTGGTCTTTAACCGATCTGATGCCAAGATGTTGGACTCAACCTCAATGGTTTCTTCATGCATGGATAGCAAGGTAGTGGATATTCTCTCCCCTAACATAAGATATAATTCGGCATCAAATGCATTGGCATAAGTGATCTTGGCAGAGGCTTCAGTTGGTTTTATCTCATCTGAGATTCTATTGTACATCTTATTAAATCTCTTGGTGAAGTCTAAAATAGACTCACCATTCGTTCTCTTAAGGGACCCAAACTCAATGATGTAATAAAGATAATCCCTTCTATCTCCCCATTTCTTTATGAAAGCTTCATATAATGCATCAATGTCTACAATGGAGGCTAAAGGGAGTCCCTGAAACCATTTTCTTACCTCCCCATCAAGAATTTGTACAAACAACCTCATCCACACATCTTCATAGTCAATGTTAAAGTTGTTTGCAAAGATGTAGAATGCTACCAAATGTTCCTCAGTTGTGACATTCCCTTCCCCATTATATCTAGGCAAATATTTCATGTAATCTATGGTTGGGAGTGCATGTAAGCCTACAAGTAGAACTAAGGGTGCATATCTGGCAGCAATTATGGAATCCATCATGTTAACAACCATTGTTTGGGCAATAGGAATCAGAATATTGATTGGAGATACAGGGGTGGATGTTAGACTACATGATGAAGTAGAGGCAAAAGTTGAAGGTGTCTATGGTTCCTTGGAATTGTGATTCTCAGGGCTAGAAAATTCAAGTTTCTTGTGATTATGAAGAACAATAGATTCCTGAGATGAAACTTTACCCATGAGGGGTGAAGTATATCTATGAGATAAGGTGGATTTTCTTAGTTGTCTTTCTGGATCAGAGACTACTGCATCCTTCTCAGGGTTAGGATGAGCCTTAGTGGCTCTGGTGTGCTTAGATTTGGATTTCTTGAGTCCTTTTCTGGGAGCCAGTATTTATTTTTGAAGTTAACTCAGTGGAGTCGCTAGGTGAAAGATGGCAGTATGGATGTGTCTGATCTTTGTTCACCATCAAAGGTCATATCTTATTGTTGTCATTCTCCCGGGGAAATATATTTTGTTACTTTGTTCCTCGAAAACGACGCGAGAAGATGTTGGTCCTAAAGTCAGCACCTAACTGCTAAAGGGTAAATCTAGGCCACCTCAAGTTATGAATGGTTGGTTTTTTTATTTATGGTTCAGTTAGAGGGTTGGTTTACCAAGACATGAGCATATTTTGGTTGGCCAAATGACATGGACGAGGTTCCTCCTTGGCTGGTGGCACACTAAGGATAGACAAGTGAGACAGTAAAGGTAAAAACAAAGAAAAACAAAAAACCATTCAATTGAAAATCTGTTGCCAGAAGTTTAAGTCTTAAAATGTCATTTAAAGCATTAAACATGTACCAAAAACACAGTCACTCCCACAGGTTGCAACAAAAACAAATATTCATCAAAGCATAGCTTCTATCACAGGTTTCATATTAATAAAGACAAGTTGTACAGTAGCTGAAGGAAAAGAAATGTACTTCGCACAAATCAAAATTGTATTCAAGATAAGAAACACATACGAATTTGGACACAAACACATTATCATCAATAGTATCTTCACCAAGTAAAGAGATTTAATCTATGCGCAGAATGGGTCCAACCAGTTGTTGTATTGATATTTTTCTCCCAAAAAACTGAACCCCCAAAACATACAAAAAATGCATATTTATCAGAGTTGTAAAGGTTATCGTCCATCTAGGACTGAGACTTAACTCTACACTACCAGTTGTAAAACAACTTATTAACTTAACTAGAAACTGTTGGATTATATTAATGTATACTTCACACTTGACTTAATAAAAAAGAGTGGTTCTTATCACACATAAAATACCACTTATTATTCTTTAAACTTAAAAGAGTCTTGAACTAAACAATTAAAAACTTTTATTTGCGATAAAATTAGACTGATGCATGTGCTGGAGAAAACTGAGATCTGACAGAAAATGACTAGGAGTGGAAGAACCGAGTTCTATATTGATCATGGGCATTCATGCGTGTTTTTGGAGGCCATTGGAGATAACTGAATGTATTGGCAGTGTTTTTTCCCCATTCCTGGTTTGGCACCCCTTTTTAAATATTAAAATATGCCATTAACGAAGATAAACCACTCCAGGAATTCGACATTCGAGAGTTTGAATGCTATGTTGGAGAGTCTCCAGGAGAAACAATGTTGTAGAGTGATGTGGCAATGAGGACCCCACTTCAGTTGTTTGGGGCTCTAGCACTTTGGAATACAGAGTATACATATCCTCTGGAGGACATAACTCCTGGAGTCATTATCCATCACTAATTACTTATTAACCCGATATTAATTTAACATTCATCATTTAAGGACTTCGGGACTCTGACTCTTCAAGGTTCGAGAGTTTTTCTTTTTCTGAATGATGTGCTTGGAATTATCCAAGAGTGTTAATCATGTTTATCTTAATTGACCTGGTATTATACTATAATCATTTGGTGTTCGAGAGTTTGGACTCCAGCTCTTTTGGAAACTGTGTTAACTCTTGATCAAAATCTCTCGCAAGAAATTTCCCCGAAGTGATGTGGCAACTATGATATCACGACCAATGATGTGTCATGAAAATAAGAGTGACATGTGTCACCTAGAATGGGGAAAATGGTGTGCTGAAAATGCTCGAAATGAGTGCCACATGTTGGTGACCGATGGATGCCACGTGTCACCATGGATGAATGCTACATGTCAGCTTAGATGAGCGCTATGTGTCTCTAGCACTTCGCGACTTCGGCTCTTCAACTCTTTGGGAGTTTTTGAATGTAGAGTGTGGATATCTCCCGGACAGCTGACCTCCCAGAGTGACGTGTTAGTTTGAGCTCCAGGACTTCGGTACTTTGGGGGTTCACGATTGTCTTGAAGTAAAACCTCATAGATGGTTGATCCTCCAAATCTGACGTGGCAGTCTGATGTGTATCTGATTGTTGATGTGTCACATAAAGAAGCATGACATGTGTCACTCGAAATAGTACAGATGATGGACCCAAATATGTTTGAAATGAGTGCCACATGTCGTGACATGATTTTTCCACTTGTCATGAAAGAATTGTTCCATGTGTCTTCATCTCTTCGACACTTAGACTCTTCGAATGATCGACACTTCATCTCTTTGGATCTAATGTGTCCCTGATGTCACGGTCATTGATGTGTCCGCATGAGGAGAGTGACACGTGTCACCCAGAAATGGGAATATGGCGTAACCAAATGCATATAAAATGAGTGTCACGTGTATCGACTAATGAATGCCACACATCAGTGCTAGATGAATTTCATGTGGCTCCGATGTTTCATCGTTCGGGAGTTTTTTAGTGCTATGTTTGGAAATCTCCGAAGGACAATCGCCGAAGCGATGCGGTGGTTCAGCGTTTGGGAGTTTCTATCAAAGATGAGCTCAAACTTTTCGACACCGAAGTCGCAGAGTGACTTATGTGTGACTCTTGCAATTAAACCTCACACAAGTTCTGGAATCCTGAATGTGCGAGAGCTGTTGATTTGACGACTTGTTGGATCTCCACCATTGAAATTTAACCTATTTGTTTGGCTTGAAATATAAGCCCGAAATGAACTGTTATGAATTGCTACGTTATGTTCTGCGGAAGCTTACTGCACATACAAAGGACTTGGTGGTCCTGGATGTCTCCTATGCACACAAAATACTTGGTGGACCTGTTGCACGCTCAATCAATGGCAAACATGATGAGAAGTATTTCGAACCAAATCACGACATGCAATTATCCTTCAAGAAAACAGAAACAATTTGCATAAAGAATCAATCAAGAAATATAATGATAAAAACCAAGTCATCTAGAGAGGGAAATCGACTTAACCAACCAGAAGAGGAATAATTTTAATGAAGGCATAGGGAAAAGAGGTAGGAGGGGCAGGGGTGCAGACTTAGGTCTCAACAGTGGGGATGTTGTGGTTCCCCTATGATTATGGACTATATGTGAATGTGTGCACGTGGTAGTGAGAAGAATAAAGTAACAAGTGCTTTTGGTAAATGTGGACTATCTCAACAACGTTTTTTAAAGTTGTATGTAATCAAACAATGGAAATCATACATAAAATAGGTAACAATGTAAGATCGTTTTGGGTATTTATTCATGTGGGAGAATAAAATAAAATGCACATGTCATATCAGACCTGTCATCCTTCCTCTCAAAAAGAACTAGGCCTTCCAAAAGCACTCAACAATGGGGCATGAATCCACCAGAAGAGGAGCTAGTGAAGGTTTGGATAATCGGCTATAATGAGGGGTGAAGGGGGCATATTATGAAAGTAATGGCGATATTTCCCAACAACCGTTAAAAATATAACTAAGGTGCAATTGCAGCCCACAAATTCCACCTGGGTAGATAAAAACCTAGATTTTTCCACTAAGTCACCTCAATCAAGCACAACATTTAGATTTTTGTCCTAAGAAATGGGTCAAGGGATAGATGCTTTCCAAGTGTTGGGTGACCCAAGGAGGTACACACAGAACAATCATACATCGACCTTCAACCCTTCATAGGTATTTCCCTACCTTATGGTGTAGGCATGTTTGATTTAGAGGGTTTTGGAATCCTATTTCACAACTTCTAAGTTTCAATGAGAAATGATAGTGGGGATTTATTTAGACGCCTATCCCCAAAATAGTAACTTAGAATACAATTTTCTTTTGTGCTCCTCCTGTGGGGGTTAAAGATGTGTTGTTTAGTGGTTTCTTTTAGGATTTGAAATGGGTTGTGAAGTTAGGGTCATGGGCCAACCTTGTTTATTAAAATGGTGTGAGAAAAATATTTCTACTAGACAAATGAAACCCCTCTAATCCTCCTAGATATCTTATGGGTGCAAGGAGAAGAGCATACTACAGTTTCAAGTATCTAATAAAAAACAATTTGAGTATGTGGTGAGAATTATGTGCAATAAGTGATATTATGCAATGATTTTCAATAAGTTAGTGATCCAAATTTTAACATGTGGACATCTCTTGGTCCTGTACAAATCTTGTTTATCTCTAACTTACTAAATTTCAAAACAATCATTGTGAAATTTGAAAATCCCTAGTTAACTAACATGGTGGACATGTGGGTCCTTACTCTTGAGCCTTTAATATCCCTAGAATTTGTATCTAATCTAAGAAAGCTTTAAAACTATCCCTAGATTGTAGACATGTGGGCATGTATGGGCCCTTACAAATCCTTTAAACTTCCTGGGTTGTTTTCTCTAAAAAAATTGAAACTATCCTAAGATTGTGCACATGTGGGCATCTATGGGCATTTACAAACATTTTAGATTATGTTTCAACAAATCAAACTAAGAGGTAGTTTCCTCTCCTAAAATGATTGATTTAGTTGCAAAAAATTAGAAAACTAAGTGATACTTCTCCTAAAATGATTGATTTAGTTGCAAAAATGAGAAAACTAAGAGGTATTGGCCTCTCCCAAAAATGATTTATTTTAAGGGGAGATGGAGCTTTCTTAAGTAATCATTTTTTCTGATTTCCAATATCACTCAAAGATGCAAGGAAAGAACATACTCCAAGATTGTCAACAAAGTCTCCTAGTCCTAATTTAATGTGGTAGTTATAAAAGTAAAGCTTTAGTTTTAAAATTCAAATGATATATTAATCCATCCATGTGGAAAAAAATAAAGGGAAAGATGATATGGTTCTTTTTATCCCCGTAGATGTCTATGTGTAGCTAAGAACCTATGCAAGAAAGAACCCAAAACCTACATTTTGTGGCTTTTACAAAGTGCAGGAAACGTAAAAAAACAAAATTGCACAGTCGCGCGGGTCTGTGTAGGTTTGGGCCTTATGGCTACATGGATCTGTGCAGGTTTGGGCCCAACATTCGCAAGGTTTCCAGTTAAAAATATGTGTGGTTTTGCGCAAGTTTAGCACAAAAAATAGGGCGCAAATGGTGCACTTTTGCATGCCTGTTTCTTTGATACCCATGCAGATGTAGGTCCACGATGGGAATGAAAATTTCAACTCAATTCTCCCAACTAGAAGGTTTATTGTAGATTTTAAGGAGTGGGGTAGGCCATTTTTGGTCCCTGCACACACAAAAGAGTGAGAATACAAGCTCTAGAGGTCCAAAAGGGGAGGAATTTGATCTCAATCCCTAGTATGGTCGCCAAATTGTTGGGTCCTTTTGGTCACTTGGGTGAGAAAAACAGGGTCCTTTAGATACTTTGTTGGACCAGAAAGACAACACAACAACGATCAGTGGATTAGTGAATGCACAAGATAGTAAATAAAAAAACAAATAACCAATAAATGAAAGCAAACTAGGCACATGTAAATTCTAAAAGATGCATGAAATTGACACAAGAGATAACTACCCAAATGACAAGTGATCTTTGAATTGAGAAGACCAAAGGAGAAAAGTGGGACTATGGATTCCCTAATCCTCCTTGGGAGGGCTCTTGAGTCCCCCAAAAGTAGAGCTTTACTCTCCTATCTAACAATGGTGATAACTTCTTGGTCAAGTTTCTCAAGAGGTGAGAAGCTTACCAAATGCTATGATTTCTCAAATATCTCTCAAGAGAATAGATGGCTTCTCTAAGAGAAAATGGACAACATAACAATATAATTAAGTCATTCACTTTTAGAATAAAATGGCCATGTATTTATCAGACCATAGCAAGATATTTTATAACATGTTCCAAGAATGAATGGGAGGCCTTTAGAGGTACATCCCATGCTTTTAGTCATCCCAAGGAGAAATTTTGGGTCGATCTTGGGGTCTTGTCCTAATTCAGTTCATCCTAAAAGTGGTTGATTTCCGACCAGATTCATAAATGTGACATTTCTGCATCTGTGCAGGTTGATTCAAAGACAGTCACGCGGGACACGTAGAGTGCACATGTGGTGTTTTGTTTATCCTCGCGGATGTGTGCGCATCGACTTTGGTGGAAATGCACATAAATTCATGGATATTTTTATATGGTTTTGGAATCTTGTTGAAATAGGTTCTGTAAATGTTGGAAGTATGTTGTGTTTGTGCTAATATTTTCTTCGACCATTATATGTACTGTTTTTGAGAAATTTTCAGGTGATAACACTAACAATGAAATGGCATTTGTGTAATTCCATATTTTCTTGTAGCTACTCTTACCATGTATCCATTGCATCTAACATTAGCAACTCCCTTCATCATATCCTCTTTTATCCAATTCCCAATAATATTGATCTTTTTTCTTGAATTTTCACCTTGGACTGTGATTGGATGGAGGAGGAGCACTTTTAGTTGTTGCCTCATTATGATTTCAACATCTGCATTTATATCCTCTTGAGTATCATCCTATTTTGTCTCCTCATTCAAGGCAGAGTGTTGGAGTTGGACACCCCTTGTCACTAGCATTCTTTCCCTTCTTATACAAGCAATAGAATTCCATCTTGCCATAACTACATAACCCTTTTAACATACAAACAATGTAGAACATTAAATTTTGATACAATGTAGAACATTAGAGATTGATACAATGTAGAGGAACATGTAAATAGAAACATATGTGACAACAAACTAAAAACTTGAAAAGAAAATAGTTCATGACATAGTGTCAATGCATGCACTGAAGATACTCCATGATGGAGTGTCGACGATGATCTATTGAGCAATTATGAATTCCATAATGCATAAATGGTGTTTCCAAGGATGATAGATGATGATGTATAGTATTCCACTATAATTTTTGATTGATGAATGGTCACTGTGCAATATTCCAAATATAATATAATATGCAGAACATAAATATTTAGAAAGCAATGGCAGAACAACAATGAGATATTGAAAACAATGCCAGACTAATACCATAATAACACCAGAAATAGCACCTTTGTTAATAATAGAAATGCTCACTTGCCTCTTCGAGGCGGAAACCTCCAACATAACAAAGCTATATTACAATAATCCCCAAGACAAAAATATCCAATGTCTCCTACTCTTATTTATACTAATTCTACCTTCTAAGGAAACTTCTAGAGGAATATCTTTCTAGAAGTGGAAGCTTCTATTAGGTCTTCTTACATTGACTTATTCTCCTTTATTTATTAGGCCTTATTAACTAATGTAGACCTTTATTACATAGAAATCATATCCTACTAACTAATGACCCGTGGAGAGGGGTTAGGATCAAATCCTAACATGCCCTCCCCCTTCAAAAGAAGCCTTGTCCTCAAGGATTCATGTGTGGAAATTGTTTGAGTATAGCCATTGGTTCCCATGTCGCATGCTCTGGTGATGTGTCCTTCCATTGGATCAACACTTCCTTGATAGTTTTGCCACGCAGTTGACATTCATGGTGATTGAGGATTCTTTCTGGTTGGATACAAAGGGATCCTTCATCTAATTTCAGAAGGATGGTTTGAACCATGCAATTCTATCCTACCACTTTCTTCAGACATGAAACATGGAACACTGGATGGATTTTCGAAGTAGTCGGAAGGGACAATTTGTAGGCCATTGAACCAATACACTTGATGATCTGGTAGGGCCCATAAAACTTGATTTCCAACTTGTGTTGTCCCTGGGATTTGAGAGATGTTTTCTTGTATGGTTGGAGCTGAAGAAACACCTGATCACCTTCGTAAAAAAACCTTTCTGAACGATGTTGGTTTGCATGTTTCTTCATGCAATTTTGGGCCATGTGGAGGTTATCCTTCAAAGTCATGAGGGTGGTTGTGCAACCTTGCAACATTTTATCAATAGATTGGATCTTTGATGTGCCTGGAATATAGGTAGTGATTGTAGGTGGGCGTTTTCCATACACTGCTTCATATGAGGTCATTTCAGTGGTCGTATGATAAGAAGTATTGTACCACCATTCTGCCAAGGAGATCCATTGCACCCACTAGTGTTGTTTGTCTGAAGGAAAACATTGTAAGTAGGTTTCCAAACATTTTTTGACCACTTCCATTTTTCCGTTAGACTAGGGGTGATAGGTTGTGCTCATGTTTAGTTGGGTGCCCTGTAATTTAAATATATCTTTCCAAAATGTTCTTGTGAAAGTGGGGTCACGATCAGACACAATAGAGGTGGGCATGCCATGCAACTTGAAAATATGATCAAGGAAAATTTGTGCTACTAGTGTTGGTGTGAAAGGGTGGGGTAAGGGAAAAAAATGAGCATACTTAGAGAGGCAATCAACCACCACCATGAGGATGGAATTGTTCCCAACTTTACGAAGGCCCACTATAAAATCCATGGATATTTATGTCCATATAGAAGCTGGAATGGGTAGGGGTTGTAGGGCGCCTAGAGACTTGAGAGTTTCACCTTTATTATGTTGGCACACCTCACATTCTGTGACAAAGTGAAGGATATATTTCTTCATGCCTTTCTAGAAAAATTAACGACGGGAATGAGCATATCCCTTTTGGAAGCCTGAGTGATCTACAATAGCTAACGAGTGAAACTCATTTAAGAGCCTTAACGTGAGTGTTGAAGAGGGTGAGAGAACCAGGAGATCCTTATAACTGAGAATATTTTCCTTCCAAGTGTAGCCAATGGGAGGATTACAATCCTCCTGAAGGCAATGGATTAACTTGGAGTGAATCATGTGTGTTAGCCACTCTTCGCATACTTCTTCAATCCAATCAGGGGTTGGTAAGGATAAGGAAAATATGGAGTTGTCTTCCTCATGTTGGCATGATAATGCATCAACTACTATATTATATTTTCCCTTTTTGTATATGAATTCATAAGCATACCCAACATTTTGGTCATCCACTTATTTTGTTTTGGGGAGGATAGTCATTGCTCCAAAAAATATTTCAAACTATGGTGATTTGTTTTGATATGGAAATGACGTCCCAAGGGATATGGTCGTCATGTGTGCACCGCATGGAAAATGGCCATCATTTATTTTTCATACGTAGATTTTCCCATATTGCAACCACTCAATACTTGGTTATTAAAGGCCAAAGGTCTACCATCTTGTGTGAGAACTGAGCTTATACCAGTGCCAAAAGCATCTGATTCCACCACAAAGGTTTTTTTGAAGTCAAGTGTTACTAGGAAAAGAGTATTGCACACGACCCTCTTTAATTCTGGGAAGGATTGCTCAATTGTAGGTGTCCAATGAAATGCATTCTTCTTAAGAAGGTTGGTCAATGGCTTAGTAATTTTTCCATAATGGTGGAAAAAATTCATGTAATATATTTTGAGACCAAGAAAACCCCTTAGACGCTTTAAGGTCTTGGGTCGTGTCCATTCCTGCATAGCTTGTATCTTTTTGGGTTCCACGTTTACCCCTTCTCGACTAATAATGTGTCCCAAGTATTCCTCTTCACTGACTCCAAATGAACATTTGGTATTTTTTACAAATGATTGGTTTTCCTGCAATAAGTGAAGGACTTTGTCCACATGAATAAGGTGGTTATCCCAAGTGTGGCTATAAATGAGGATGTCATCAAAGAAAACCAAGACAATCTTCCAACGATAATATTTCAATAATTTATTCATGAGACTTTGGAAAGTGGATGGGGCATTGAAAAGGCCAAAAGTCATAACCAAGAATTCCTAATGTCCTTCATGAGTTCTGAAAGTAGTCTTAGGAATATATGCCTACTTCATCTGGATCTAGTGATAGCCGAAGCGAAGGTCTAATTTGGTGAATACGCAGGCACTTTGGATTTCATCCAACAGATAATCAATGACATGAATGGGAAACTTATCTTTGATGGTCAGTTTATTCAGGGAATGAAAATCAGGGCACATGCGTCAAGTACCTTCTTTCTTTAAGACCATCGCCACTCGTGAAGAATATACGTTGGTACTGGGGTGAATTACCCTCGCCTGTAGTAATTCATGTACCATCTTTTCTATTTCATTTTTCTGAGAAAATGGATATTTGTAAGGAGGTGCATTGGGGGGTTGACTGCCCGGAAGGAAAGGGATGCTATGATCATGCTCACCCCTAGAGTGAGGTAAGGTTGTGGGAATATCAAATACCTTGGGGTACTTGTCCAAGATGAGTTACAGGCTGGGAGGAACTACCAGAGATTCATATTCAGTGACCTGGATAGAATTAAATTGAACAATCACACCATGGTGGCCTTTATTCAATAGTTTTTCCATCGTGTGAGAGATGATGATTTCAGGAGAGACTGCTTGGAGACCTATGAGGGTATAGGGGTGAGCGTCTTGGGTTAAGATCATATATAATTCTTGATAATCCATTATTATTGGCCCCGGAGTGTGAATCCATTCCACTCTTAATAAAATATCACAACCACCCATGGAAATAGACAACATGTGAGTTTTCATAGTATAATCACCCATTTGGAGTTTGACATTCTCACAATGACCCCCACACTTCATAGTACCACCATTAGCAATGAGGATTTGAAAATTAGAAATAGGGCGCAAATGGAAATGGATCTCATCAGCAATCCTACGATGAATAAAATTATGGGTGCTACCACTATCAATTAACACCACCACTAGTCAATTTTGTATGTATCCCTTGAGCTTCAATGTCTGCGGAGCTAAAATACCTGAGAGTGCATGAAGCGATATGACGGGTTCCTCTAGTTCCATAGAGGTTACAACTGGATATTCGACGTGATCACTTGGTGGAGCCTCATCTGGGTCAAGAACCCCAACTGATGGGATGTCTTCATAAGGAGAGGAAACAAATGCATCAATCTAGAAGAACTTGTGTTCTCTACATTTATTCCCTAGTGAATACTTTTTATCACAATAGTATCAAATTCCTTTCTTGCGACATTTTTCCATTTTGACTGGATATACCTTTTGGACCGTCAATTTTTTGTCAGAGCTTGGTGAGCCCTGGGGTGAGGATGGTTGAGAACTAGAGCCTTCATGGGTGGGGCCTAAAGGATGGTATTTTCTTCCTTTGCTAATTGACATGCCTGCAACCAGGTAGTAGGATGATGCATGCTCACATGAGCCCACATGGCTTCCTTTAAGCCACTGATAAAAAATTCAAGGTAAAATGCATCAGATAATCCCTCAATCTGGATATTCAATTGTTCAAATTCCATGATAAAATCTGTGACTGTTCTAGTTTGGCATAGTTGGCGAGTCTACCCAAAAAATGTGATTCCCTATCAAAATGGGCACAAACTGCTTTAGTGAACATGTTCAGAGTGGGTATTCTTGGATAACATTTTTTATGCCACTACCACCACTACCATCATTCTTGATTCAGGTACAAAACCCCTACATGTAGTTTGGTCTCATCATCCCAAATATTATGGAGGGATAAGTATTGTTCCATTTGAGAGACTCACCCTGCTGGGTTGGATACATAAAATTTATGCATGTCAACTTTGGGCACCTTATTCCAAGAGTATGGAGAACCCCAAGGGGAGTGGGAGTAATGAGTATGGGAATGTTGAGGGTTCTCTGCATTGGGCTCTACTTTCTTACCTTTTGTGAATGGTTTCATGTCTTCATGGATGGCTTCTTGGATTACTGCAAGGAGGGATTCGTTTATTGTTGTTTGTATGGTAGTGGGGATGGATTACATTCGTGTTTCTAAGTTGTACATCCTAGTCTCCCAGTATTCTTGTGTATGAGATCGGGTGGTTGGAATGGTAGTGGCTTAGGTAGTAGATGAGGTGTTGGGATGGATATCAGGACCACAAAAAGTGAGATGTACCAGGGTGATCAAGATAAAGAGAGGAGTCCAATGGGATAGGTTTCAAATAAGGATGTCTCGAAAATGGGTGGGACTGCAAAGAAAAAAAAAACACTTAAAAGTGAAGGGTACCACTACGATCAGAATGAAGAGAGGAATACAATGGAATAGGTTACAAATAAGGGTGCTGACAGGCCCCAGACTTTTTTTTTAACTCATGTGGATTTATACTCCACCCTAAATACTTATGTAGTGGCGGAATTCCAAAATTCTCAAAAATAAAAAATGTCGGCAGGGAGTGTTTATGCAACGAAAAAATTTGATAGGGGCCAATTTTTAGTGCAAGATCAATTGTTTCCATCCAAAGGGTTAGGGTTTGCAGGGTGTCTATAGTCAAGTGTTTTCCTTATGTTATAACTCTCTTATATACGTCCAAGGTCCAACACTAGTAGTCAGCCCAATATCTCAGGGAACCAGCTAAGGAGGCTAGACCATGCCCTTAGTCGTACTACCCGACTACCCAGGTATTAGAGAGTCACTTCCTGAGTGTTGTTCTTAGTGACACTAGCAGTTAGGCGACCGATCGGTTTATCTATGGAGGGATTCTAGATTCCTAGGTCGATCTATATGCAAGTGTCATTTGATGCACTAACACGTGAAGGGCTACCAACATGGTTTACAAGGGTGGCCAACAGATGTGCTCTTAAGAACCACTTGTATTCCATGTGTGTATTACTCCCATACTATGGGTTTATGCGCGTAACGATAGATCTTTGTAGCTTAAATACGTCGTAAGATGTCTCTACCCTAAAGAAAAAAAAATCCTCGCAAGCCTTTCTCGGGATAGAGCTCTCATACCACTTTCAATATTCCAGATATAATATAATATGCAGAACAAAAATATTTAGCAAGAAATGGCAGAACAACAATGATATATCCAGAACAATACCAGAATAATACCAGAATAACACCAGAAAGAGCACCTTTATTAATGATATCAACTTTCACTTGTCTCTTCAAGGGGGAAACTTCCAATAGAGCAAAGCTCTATTACAATAATCTCCAAGACAAAAATATACGATGCCTCTTACTCTTATTTATACTAATTCTACCTTCCAGGGAAACTTCTAGAGGAAGATCTTTCTAGAAGTGAAAGATTCTATTAGGTCTTCTTACATTGGTTTATTATCCTTTATTTATTATTCCTTATTAACTAATGCCATCCTTTATTACATAGAAAGCATATCCTACTAACTAATGACCCATGGAGAGGGGTTAGGATCAGATCCTAACACACTGGTATGCATTGCATACTTGAATTATGGAATTTGTGTCTATGATTGATTTGATTATGATCCAATGGATATGAAATTATCTTGGTTGATCCTTATGCTTCTAAAATGTTTAATGGTCCTAAGGGTTTGACTTGATGAACTTAATGAGTTATGGTCATTGATTGCACACAAAGAGTTGGGTTGTTGATCACACTAAAGGTGAGGTTAACCATAAATTTTCGGTTTAATCGATATGTTGAAATTAGTATCGAGCTCTATCTAGACTTGATATTAGGCATATTTATATGTCATTCGTCGTAAACATTATCTTTCTATCTTCCAATTTATCACATGTGATAATCCATATGAACATCAAGATTGCACACTATTGGATTGAACTAGCATAGTTCTAGATGATTAAGGATATAAGTATATTCTGTGTTAGAACATTAAATGATGTGTATTGGACATAAGGTTTTATATGGCAGACTTGTGAGCCATGTACTTTGGTGCAGTGAAAGTCAATCTCTAGAAAATTGTGATCCCAATGAATTTATGGACTATTTTTTAACTTGTTTTAGACATTTTAATCTATTTTAATACATATTTTATTATGCTACTTAAAATTTTGGGAAAATTTTGTGTGAAATTTTATGAAAATTAGGATATTTGGAGTGGACACTCCTCCCATCAAGCTATTATAATGAGTGGAGTGTCCACTGGAAATGTCATGCGTTTCATAAACTCTCACACAATTTATTTCCAAAAAGTTTAAGCAACATTATGACAAACTATAAAAACCTTCATACTCAAATATTTTATTATGTTTTATTATTGTATGTGACGTTGACTTGTTGAGTTTTGTCTTCAGTCATCTATATGCTTCACTATTAAACTCCATCCTCTATAAAAAAAAAAAGTCTAAAAACAATTTTTATTCTCAATAATTAAAGTATATTATAAATTAGAACTCCTAAATTATAAGTAAAATCATCCTCTATATAATTTTTTTTCCTAAAACAATTATTATTCTCAATAATTAAACTATATTATAAATTACAACTCCTAAATTATAAGTAAAACCATTATATAATTAGATTTGATTATAAGCTTGACTATCATCTGATCAATTATAATTGTGAATCCATCCATACTATCATCTCATCAATTCTAATTGTGAAGCCATCCAACCAATATATAATTATTACTACACTAATGAAATTCCCAAATTTTTAATATTCCAGCATTTTGTTTTTAGTTACCGAGTCTGTAAAGGCTAGGGTTTGCAAGTTTCTGAGGAAAAATTAGTGTCAAGTGATATAGTTCTTAGATATACAATAAGGTATCCAACAATAGTACTTGACTGACTCTTTCATGACACTAACTAAGGAGGATATATTATTATTTTTTGTGACTGGCGAAATCATCAACTAGCCGGGCATGTACTCGCCTCGCACATGGTCATGTTATACAAATGTTACCACTATAACCTCTAGGTGTGCCCACACTTCCCAATACGCAACACACAAGGTAAGTCATGGTTTTGAACTAGTGACTTCACATAATGGAGTGCATTAACAATACACTGCATCATCGACTACCCTACACCTCGGGGGCTAAGGAGGATATAATATAACCTTAGTTTCTCTACTTGATTCCCTAATACACAAGAGTAATATCCACGAGTTTTGTTATCAATGTACTATAACAACAATATGACCAACACATTTATGCATGGAAGGTTTCAGGTGCACCTAGGGGCTTATGATATACTTGAGGATATGTGGAAGATCAAATCCATCAATAAGCTCTATATAATTTGATACCAATCAAAGGGTTATTAATAGGGGTGTACAAGGGTATCCAACTAGGTGACTCCACTTGTATTCCAAGCATATATACTTCCCTAACCACATTTCTACCCATTGAACGACATATCTCTATATTTAAATAAACAAGAACACATATATAGCCTAAAAAATTTCTAAAATTTGGGAGCATGTTGGCATAGAAAGAGTTTTTATACTACTTGTGGTATTCCTTAATATCTAAAAAAAATTACATAGAGCAATATAGATAGAACTATAACTATGGAAAAGAAAATAAAATAGAACCAAAGCATTGAAACAACAACATTAAATGCAAACCTTTTATTTACATTTTGAATATGAAACAATGTTCACTTGTCCCTTCAAGGGGGACACTTTCAATTGAGAAAAGATTCAATGCAATATTGGTCATTGGGCACCCAATTACATAGATTATACTACTATGACCAAATCCCTAACCACCTAATGGGCCTTCATTAATGAGGCTACAACAACTAACTAGTTGACCCTTTTTAATGTGGTTGCCTTACATTTATTGATCATACACTCTAACTACTATAGTGGGCCTTATTTAACAGAGATGGCCGCATACATTAAATAACAACTTATCTCATAGGGGAATTAGGGTGTGACCCTAACATATCCTATTCACCTCATCCATGGTTTGTAAAGCTCTGTCACTATTGTGGCCATCAAAAATCAATAAGTTTATGTTAGTAGTTGAGACAATAAGTATAGAAGCAACGAAATAATAAAGTCAATTCATAAACAATTATTTAGTCGTCCATGCATTGGAATGTGCAACCATGCATGTGCAAGGATCACAATTTATTATATAGTTCTTCGTATTTTTCTTCTCCTTAAAGAAATAGAACCCAAGGTTTGATAGAACAATTTACACAACACAATATAGTTATCCACTCTCTGCTCTTAGGGAGCACTTTTGGCACCTCTCTATTCCCTCTTGTGGCAACTACCTGCATGCCACAATTCCTTCCAATGTGTAAAGTAGTCTCGTTACAATTTCATATATTTTGTGGACTATATGAATGTTTCTCATATGCCTTAGACAAATTGTCATAGAACTTGGTTTGTAGGAGACAAATTTAAAGCTTTGTCTTTTTCTAGACCCTCCAATGTTCACAATACAAGCTTTGGATGCCTTTTCTTGAGTCCTACCCACTATGATTTCCCAAGAAATCCATCGTTGAATGGATTTGACCTTGAATAACGTATTTGAGAAACATTGTTATTTCGTTGTATCAACTCTATCCCATGGCCAATTTCAATGATCTCCTTACACCAAACAACTAGTATTCCTCGTCTTGTTGAGTTAACACTATAACATGGACTTTCCTTTTTGAATATGTGAGTTTATTTAGCTAACAATGCAATGACATTGGTGTAATTCCATATTTTATTGTAGCTACTCTTACCATGTATCCATTGAATCTAACATTAGCGACTCCCTTCATCATATCTTCTTTTATCCAATGCCCAATAATATTGATCCTTTTTCTTGAATTTTCACCTTACACTATGATTGGATGGAGGAGGAGAACTTTTAGTTGTTTCCTCATTATGCTTTTCAACACCTGCATTTATATCCTCTTGAGTATCATCCTACTTTAGCTCCTCATCTGAGGCAAAGTGTTGGAGTTAGACACCCCTTGTAACTAGCATTCTTTCCTTTCTTATACAAGCAATATAATTCTCTCTTGCCATGACTACATAACCCTTTAAACATACAAACAATGTATAACATTAAAGATTGATACAATGTAGAACATTAGGGATTGATACAGTGTAGAGGAACATGTAAATAGAAACATATGTGAAAACAAACTAAAAACTTGAAAAGAAGATAGTTCATGATATAGTGTCAATGTGTGCACTAAAGATACTCCATGATGGAGTGTCGACAATGATCTATTGAACAATTTTGAATTACATAATACATACATGGTGTTTCCAAGGATAATAGATGATGATGCATAGTATTTCACTATAAGTTTCGATTGATGGATGGTCATTGGAATGTATTGCTTACTTGAATTATGGAATTCCTTTCTAGGATTGATTTGATTATGATCCAATGGATATGAAATTCTCTTGGTTGATCCTTATGCTTCTAAAATGTTTAATGGTCCTAAGGGATTGACTTGATGAATTTAATGAGTTATGGTCATTGATTGCACACATAGGGTTGCATTGTTGATCACACTAAAGGTGAGGTTAACCATAAATGTTTGGTTTAATCGATATGTTGAAATTAGTGACGAACTATATCTAGACTTGATATTAGGCATATTGAAATGCCATTCGTTGTAAACATTATCTAGCTATCATCTAATTTAAACATTATCTAGGTATAATCTAATTTGTCAGATGCGATAAGCAATATGCACATCAAGATTGCACACTATTGGATTGAACTAGCATAATTCTAGATGTTTAAGAATATAAGTATATTTTATGTTAGAACATTAAATGATGTGTATTGGACATGAGGTTTTATATGGCTGACTTGTGAGCCATGTACTTTGGTGCAATGAAAGTCACTCTCTAGACGATTGTTAGCCCAGTGAATTTATGGATTATTTTTTAACTTGTTTTAAACATTTTAAGTTATTTTAATACATATTTTATTATGTTGCTTAAACTTTTTTTTTTTTTAATTTGTGAAAGTTTATGAAATGTCGATATTCTGAGTGAACACTCCTCTCACCATCAAGGATTAATAAACTATTATAATGAGTGGAGTGTCTACTCAAAATGTTATAAGTTTCTTAAACTCTCACACAATTTATTTCCAAAAAATTTAAGCAACATTATGACAAACTATAAAAACATTCATACTCAAATATTTTATTATATTTTATTAATATATGTGAGATTAACTTATTGTTATCTATATACTTCA
>JZKD02S1094568.1:123610-141628 GCA_000966675.3 Picea glauca
CAAACGCATAATCTGACCTGTGCGTTTGACTAATGAATCATACGTCCACATCATTCACTACTGTCGTCTTTAGTTTTCGCTAACCGAATCAATCGGTTGAATGAAAATTTTCAAAAAAGCTGTTTAAATTTGTATATAATATGTAAAAATTTAGTTGTAGTTGGGTGTATACACATTAGTGTTTGATAGACAATAAGGTCCAACTGTGTATAAAATTCAACGGTGTATATGCTTCCACACCATTGAATACTATATCAACATTGTATGCCCACATCTTCATCTATTTATACAGAAATACCGATTCCATTTGCTGGGCAGGCATATTTATACAGAAATACCCATTTCATCAATTTTCAGTTTAGTTGTGATGTTTTAAAATGGATTTACGTAACCATTTCAACATAAATAAGTTTTTTTTCCAAGTTTTAAAGTTGAGAAAATCCTTTAAACTTTAGAATTTAATGAGAATCATTATTCTAACTATCCAAACTAAACCAATTGATTTTAACATAAATAAATTGCAACATATTTTATAATATTTATTATATTGATATATTCTTAAATTTTAGAAAATAATCAGTAATTATAAAAAACAATAAAAATTAATAAGCAAATTTAAATCCTAGAATCCAATGGCAAACATTCCTCCAAGTTCCAACCACTCAAGCTAAACCCAATTAACTTTAACATAAATAAATTGCAACATACTTTATAATATTTATTGCATTCATATATTCTTAAATTTTTGAAAGCAATCACTAATTATAAAAAAAATAAAAATGAGTAAGTCAATTGGTTCAATAATATTTTGAATAATTATTACAAATTACTTTTAATAATATTCTTAAATAATTATTAAGATTAAATTACTTTTAATAATATTCCTAAATAATTATTAAAATTAATATAAAATGTAGAACTTATGTTAAAGATATTCTTCCATCTATTAAGTAATTTTCTAGAACTGCAATGGAAGATAAGTCCTATACACACATAAGATTTTTTAAATTTTTATTTTAGAAAATTCAATTTGACTTTATTTTGATTTTTTGGGACTCCAAATTTAGCACGAGTTATTGCATGTTTAATGAGTCTAGTATGAAAAAAATAGTCATGTTTTTGGACATCTCTTTCTTCATTTATACTTATTATTATTCTTTATTTATGTAAATTATTATTTTTCATTTATTCAAACATATATTTTTAAATTAGACAATTTATACTCATATCATATCATCGATTTCAAATTGTTTCAAATGTAAAATAACAAGAAGTATATTGGAAATAAAGACACTATTGAGATAATGGTTGATAGCGACCCACCAGGCCAGTTTCCCACACGTGCAGAGATATAAATTTACTCTATTGCATTTCCAAGCTTGAGTTGCTCTCAAATTTGTTATACGAACCCAAAATCCTCTGTTAACAAAGTCTAGAATGCTTTGTTGATCCACCAGTCCCTATTTTGACACGAGACCACAAGCTAAAACCATGGTCTAATCAACTCCTTTAACGCTCGAAGCCCCTGACACTAAGCTCCTTTATCTTTATAGGACCAAGGCTTATGACCTTAGTCTAAGCCCCGGGCACTTTCTTGATATGCGTTGAATGTCTGTCGTAGATCTCATGTTCTAATCGACGGTTGGATCTAACTGTGTTATGGGATCGTTGAACTTCAATTCACTGTTGATCAGTTTTGATGATCAACAATGGATCTTCTAGTTCTGTTATGCCACTCGTTCCAATGGCCATTGATCTATGTTCTTCAGCAGATGACTGCCACATATAGCAGTCCCAAGACATCGAGACTTCACACCCTTTTCAACAAATCAAAACTCTTGAAGGTCGCAGTCCACGATGACCTGGACCATTGATCATGTTGGTGATCAATGATCACAATCTCTACTTCACGATATCGTTCAACGATGGATCACCATCGATCTAGATCCTGGATCTAGTATGGACCATTGATTTCACCTTTTATTATATTCCAAACTCACAACGTGGGGCACCACAGAACCTTGATTAGTCTGGAACCTTGCTTCCACATGTCGTCCCTTGAGTGAAATTCCTTACATCAGCTTGACATATCTCATCATTGGAACCTCGGGACTTTTAGGCCCTCCAACACTTTAAAATCTTTGATGCTCGTCGTCCTCTATAATGAGAACCGTCGATCTAATTTTGGAATGAACAATCACGGTTTCACCATCTTTAAGTCTAGACTATGGGGATTGTGGACTGTCAATTCGGTAACTTTATCCTAGATCTAATCTCCACAGTTGATCTATATTAGATGTGGATTGGTCATCTCAACCTTAACTTCCTTGTACTTCTTAATTCTCGATACATTGTCATTCGTTGATCTGGATATGAAGCAGATGCCGACCCTCCAATGGTTTGGTGCAAAAAAATGGAATTAAGTCTCGATCTAGGGTAATCGGCAGTCAAAACTTGACCTTGGCCTCGATGCAACGATTATAAACACTCACCCTGTTGAGGTCTCGTTAGCACACTTTCTTACTCTATTATATTGCTTGTCGATGGATCATCATCAATCCTTTCAACGATCAATGATCGATCTTCTCCTTTTCTGGAATGTGACTCCTCCTCGTTGTTTTAACCTATAACACTCGCTTTTGTTGCACCCGAACCTGCATAAAAACTCTATGAGAGTCTGATCTAGACTTTAATATCCTACGCGGAGACACAATGAACATAATACACAATCTTTGCACTCACACAAAGAACTAATAAACACATAAATTATAGTAATGATTCTTTGTACACAAATTACACAAGGCCTTCTTGCCTTCTCTTGGCTTGATTTACATTCATTTGGCTTTTGTTCGGCCTTTTGGTCACACTTGGCCTCTCTACTCACACTCTATCTCGTTGTCTCTACATGCACCTTTTTTATTTCCCGTAGGATTACAAAATACACAACACATGGATGAAATATGAATTCATTTTAGATCCTACTTAGACTCCACAAAATTTCCAAGGATCTCTCATATCCACAATATCCTCAAGAGATCACTCTAGGATCTCTTCTAGACCTCACAACTCTCGAGATCTTCTATCATAAGCAGATTCACTTATATTTAACCAAACTCAATTAAACAAACCCTATCCTATGCATTCCTTCTAGAATTTCAATAAAACATAGGAAATTACAATAATAACAAGTTAGGGAACCAACTCCCTTAGTAAATTCTTAGACCCCCTAAGTCTGTTCAACAAGGTAGATTTTGGAGGAAAAAATGCTCATGCATCAATGGTTCCATATGAAAAGAATGAAATGTCTCTTAGGATATATGATTATGCTTTACTAAGTTATCAAAATGAAGAAAGTTTCAAAATTTAAGAAGTAGGGAGAGGTTTACACTATTGATATGTTCCAACCATGAAAACGAAGAAAGAATGCAATATCAATCATCAAGTACCTACATTAATTCCAGCAATGATATAACACAAAACAATATGGCATATCGATTTTAGTGTTGATATTAAAAAAATGATTTAGAGCAATCAAGGAGTTGCAATCATTTTAGCAAAGACATTAGGTATTATCATTGATTTAAGTAATGATATAACACAAAATAACACAAAACAATAGGGTGTATTTATTTCATAAATGGTACAATGAAAAATGATTTAGCATGATAAGTACTTGTATTGATTTTAACAATGATATAACACAAAACAATGGGTGTATTGATTTTAGTGATAATAAGGTGAAAATGATTCAATGCATTAATTGAAGAAACAATACCAAGGAAATTGATCATTTACATCAAATTTTCAAGTGAAATGACTTTAACAATAACAAGGTGCAAACCAATTTCAAAAAGTATATTATAAGTTGAAATTCCATACAATGTTTCTTTTTTCAAACCATAAGTCATAACTTACCAAACCATATTTGTAAAAGAAATAAATTGTTTTTCTTAGGAAACAACCAATTGATTTCATGTTATTACCTTTAAATTTTGGCAACAACCCCATTTCATTAGTGTCACATGTGTATCATTGACAATAGTTAACAAAAGAAATCTCATAGTAGAATACTTAGAGAAAAAACATACTTTCATATCAGTTACAAAGAACTTACAACAAAACAAAATGACAATGGAAAATATATTTAGAAATACATAGAAAAAATTCTACACACTAATATAGAACATGATATACCACCTACATGTTGAAAGAAATGAAAAAAAATACACGTAAAGTATTAAAAACATTTTCTTTTCCTACATAAATTTGCATGAATTCAATTGAAAATTTATGATTTTCCCAATAGTAGTTGCTATGAAGCCCTCAAGGTTTAGAACAATTGATGATGGAGTGCATTGCTAAGGCACTCCGTTATGTGAGGTCACCGGTTCGAAACCTCAACTTACCTTGTGTGTTGTGTGTGGGGCAGCGTGGGTACACCTAGACCTAGTGCAAGTATAATGTTGGAGAAAGAAACTATTAATATTGGAAAGCAAGAGAAATAGAGTATAACCTTCACTGAATTATTATATATCTAGAGTTGAAGGTTTGAATGATATTCACCTTCTTCATCATTGAAAACCTAACTCTAGATTTATCATGCCTCTAGATGATGAAATCCCTCAAGGTGCAAACATTCCCTCAAGTTTTGCACTCTAAAAAAGGTTTGCACCTTGAAAGATTTAATCCCTCTTGAGATATGCTAAATCTGAAGTTAAGATGGGTCTATGTTGATTATATTCATGAACACATAGCCCTTAAAGTTGTGCACAAAGAGATCAAGATTTGAAATATTATCTTGAATGACAAGCTTAAGGCTAAAATTGAAAATTTTGGTGATGACTAAATCTGGCATTAATCTAGCATTAATGCTCTTAGAAACCACATCGTGGGCCCACAAGGATACCTAGCTTCAAAATACCTTTGATGTGTTTGCATTTGGAGTTGTGCTTCTAAAGCTTATTTTCGACAAAGAAGCCATAGTTCGACAAAGGGGAGTGTCATTAGCAGGAAAAGCAAGCCTACTTTGGACCCAAATAAATCCAATTTCTAGAAGGGGAAAACAGAGAAGAGGAGTTGTGAAAATGGGTTAATGGAAATCAATAGAATGAGTATTCCATTGACATCGTTCTTGGCCTTGAAATCGTAGCTAGAGCATGCATGGAAGAAGATCCAGGAGCACGACCCACCCCACCAGAAATAGTTTGCAAGCTTTCAAATCTATTTAAGGCTTGTGCAAACATCCCAGATGAGAATTATGAGGATCCACCTTCAGTGATTGAAAGGTGATTTTGTTAGTTTGCAGTTTTCCCAGCTGACTAAAAACCCAGACCAGATTTTTTTTTATCATCCAAACTAAATATAAGCCCATCGTCTACTTCATCTTCTCATGGTTTATCCTCATTGTTCATGAAATATCATGTATATATGTTTTTTCCTTATTTGTAAATGTTTTTGTTTGATTTGTGGGATGTCTCATGGATCTCATTATTTTTTTGTGTGTAAACATTTTGTTTTATTTGTGGAAAGGTTTGCACCCAACTTGGGGTTAACCCTCTACAAATATCCAACTTAACAGGTAAAGAGAAAAACGACTCTACCTATTGAATGATTCAGCTGTGGTTTTCCTGATTGCACATAAACAAATTTGGACATGGATTATGCTAGCATTTTTTAAAGTCAAATATAATTAGTAGCAAACACAATTTCTTTATTGAAGTAGAAAGTTTTATTAGGCTCTAGCAAAATTGAATGCTAATCTTTATTTCATTAATCCATAGTTTGTGAGTTAAAAACTATTGAGAAGCAAAATATTTTGAAATCTCAAATTCATGTTCACTTTTTAGGTAAAGATATGTCCATACTAGTTAAGCAAATTATAGATAAATATTATTGTTCAACAGTCCAAAGCATGTTGGAGCAGAGTCCCAAATTGAAGGCTATTTCCCTATTTAGCATTTTAGCATATTTACAGTGCAAAAAGCTTACAATTACGTGCAGTTTTATAATTTTTTGAAGTGTTATTCGTAACTTTTCCAATGAAGTTCATCTCCCCAGTTAGTTATATTTTATCTTGGTTTTATCTTGCTAGTGTACTGAACGAACTTGTTGGAATTTGAAAAGATGGAATGACCATAAACAGAGGAAATATTAAAATGTGATTGCTACTTTACTCCACTATTGCAAACCAATAGTCAAACCAATAGATATATCATATCATTATGTATGCAATCACAAAAAAATAATTGATACAAACATTGTACATAAATTTAACAAATGTGTAGGATGGTGTATTTATTATCATAGATCAGTAGTTAGTACTTAGTGTAAGAATTTGTAAAAATTTAATACGTAGCATATCACATACATGAGACTCGAAGGGAAGAGAAAACTTTCCACCCCAACCAATTGAGCTACAACCACTTGACATTTATTAGTATAGATTTATTTTAATTTGGAATGTATTAAGTATTAACTTAGATTTATTTTAACTTCAAATCTATCAATTGTTAAGAGATATTAAGTTTTTTAAAACGCATTTTTTTTTAGAGAGTAAAATTTGAGAAAAGGTTTACATATCACCAAATTTGATCTCTCTTGGTGCTTGAGTAATCTGGAGTTACATTATGTTTATTTGTGTTTTATATTATTGTTACTTTTTATGCCAACATGTGCCATCGATATCCACGTTGTGTTACGTTACAAAGTATATGTCATACTGGTTTGTAGAGCACTTCTCAATACAATTAAAAAAGAATTAAAAAAAATTAAGTTGATTTAGGTGGTTATCCGGATTCACTTCAAAAATGGCCTTGAAATTGGGGTTTTGTACAATTCAGGTCTTAAACTTTTAGCACATCTTTTCACAGATTTCCTATGCATTTTTCAAGGTTTTGACACCTAATGATCAAGCATCCGGATCAATATGAAAATTCTCTTTTGAACAAGATAAAGACAACCTAAAATGAATCAATGATCAAAAAATTATGGTCCTTGCAAAGCTCATCTTTTTTCCAAACAACTCATTTAAGCTAGCTTAGCTTGCACACTTAACCCTAACTTCATGTTAGTGTTAGGGTTCTTTCACCATAGGGGTTTTTACTCTTAGGATTTGTTGGCATTATTATTAAATGTAGTTTCAGCCTCGTTTTATGGGATTTTTTTGAATGACCATAATAGACACATCTCTTCTTAGATATAGCTACCACCATTCTAACCATTATATTTGTACTATGTTTTCCAAGAATCTTTCATTAATATAATTTGGTTTTCATTGTATCTCTATGTTAATGTTATTTTTCATTTCATTCTCAACATAATCTAGATAAGTGTTATCAAAGAAATATGATTTTGTCATTTTCTCATGCATGTCCCTTACAAGGTTGAGGCATAGGATGTTGGGCTTCAAGCTCACGACCCTGGTGAATATTTTCCTCGCCGGCCCAAGCGTCCTCACATGGTGGAGGAACTAAAATCATATAACAAAGTGGGATATCCTATCAAGTTGTTAGTCCAGGAAGCCTAGAGATATTGAGGAACAAGATGACAGATCATTTCATGTAGTTCCTTTGACAATTCCCCACAATGATAAAGGCACCTTCAACAATCACTAATGACACCCTTCAAGGTAGTAGTTAATTTTGATTGATATCCTAATGGTTGTGTTAACTTTCAGGGATATTCCAAAAGTGTTTGCACCATGCTTGAGGTGCTTCATGAGATTCCAGTCACATGGTGTATGTTCATCCCATGGATGGTTTGATATGGATTTGCACAAGAGAGATAGTCTTTTATGGATTTGCACAATTGTGATATCCTTTTTGGTGGATGATTAACCTCATATGGTTGTTGGCTTAGTCTTCTTTCCTTAGATTTTGGAGCTCTCTTAAAAATTTAGTGGACACCCTTCATTGGGGCCCATGAATGATCCACTTGCTTGGAGAACACCCTACATGGAATGGAAAATGTTTTGTAGTTTGGAGGAGGGCATCAATCCCTAGTTGGCATGTGGAAACATGGCTATTTGTAAGATTGGAGATGTATTGGGGGTGCCTGGGTATTTAACAATACTCTTGTAAGGGAAGTTGACCCAATGGGGTACATTGGTTAGGGGGATTGATGAAGTCCATGGAGGCTTGTCATGGAGGGATGTGGACTTGGCTTGTGTAGCTACAATACCTTGGAGTCATTATTTTCCATGATATCACATGGGATCATGACAAGTGTACTTTAGAGTGTAGCATTGATCCGTAAACAAGGAAATTATATCTCTCTTGCTTCACCAACACATATACTTTGTGGAATTAAATATACAGTCTCTATTCTGATTCTGGTGTCGAATTCTCTTCCTTTATAATTGGTTTTGATACCTTTGTTCTTGATTCAATTCTAAGTGAAAATACTCTTTAGGATTAGAGGTATGGAATTCTCTCTGGTGTAACCTGCATACATCAAACTGTTAATGACACAATAGTAATCAAGCCAATAAAAATGAAGACTCTACAAATACTTTATCACTAAGAACTTTGTCTTCAATGAAACTCCTTTGCATGTTGATATCCAACTAAACTAGATCTCTCAAGGTTCTAGAGGCTAAGACACCTTCATGGTCTGGTGTGTGTGTTCAGTTCTGATTATATTTTTATGTTTCCAAGCCAATGAAAATACAAGAAGAATTAAATATAATTGGTTCATGAATCCAACACTCAAGCTTCTCATTAGTCAACTAGAAGAATAATTACGATTGTCCTTCTCTTATCAGAATGAAAGTACTCCTTCAAGGAAAAACTATCCAATATGGAGTTAGGTTCTTGCTAGTTTAAATGTTGACTTGAATACACTTGTAAACTTTGAATTGCAGAGTCTACTTACTCCTTAAGATAAAAATATCCAATTCAAACTTTAAACACCATCCATCAAAACATATATGGATTTTCCATATTATATATATATGCTAAGACACCTTCATGGTCTGGTGTGTGCATTCAATTTTGATTATAATTCTATGTTTCTATGCCAATGAAAATACAAGAAGAAACAAATATAATTGGTTCTTGAATCCAACACTCAAGCTTCTCATTGGTCAACTAGAAGAAGAAATAAAGTTATCCCCCTCTTATCATAATGAAAGTACTCCTTCAAGGAAACACTATCCAACATGGAGTTGGGTGCTTGTTAGTTTAAATGTTGACTTGAATACACTTGTAAAAGTTGAATTGTAAGGTCTACTTACTCATTAAAATAACAAGCTCTAATTCAAACTTTTAACACCATCCATCAAAACATAAAAACACATGTGCATTGTCCATTATATATATATATATATATATATATAATAATGGCATGGCATTTATTTAACACACATAAGAAAGGTTTTATATGAATTTGGAAAAGGAAAACCAATCCACAAAAACCTCAATGCATTGGAGATAATATACTTGTGAAGACTTATCTATAAAATGCCAAAATCAATGAAAATGGAACATTTAGGAAAAACTAGTAGCTAGTAGCTAGAACCAAAGCCAAAGTTACAACGATAGTGAGGAGTTAGAGTTAGAGCCATATTTCAGAGAAGGAGACAAAAGTCACATTGATCCACATTGGTTTTCTCTAATTTTTTGAGACCAAAAAGTCTTTCAATGGGAAGGTGTGATATATAAATGAGACTTGTCATCTAGAGAACAAAGATCTCTACAAAGTTAGAGAAACATAGATAAAAAAGTTAATTTATCAAAGTATCCATGTTGGTGAAGTGAGTGAGCTATAAGTCTCTCATTTACAGATCAAGTATCTCACTTGTGTTGGCCTCCCTTAATTCTCATATAAATATAGGAAGGAGAGATTTTCTCCATTCATATATTCTTATTCACTCTCGTGATGAGATGTGACCTAGGGAAGAGTGTCTCCTAGCCTCTCTCTCTCTCTCTCTCTAGAGTCTTAACCTACACCTCATATGGTCTTCGTGCCTAAGGCAGTGTAAAGGGAAGAAGGAGAGGTGAGGGACTTATGTGAAATCCCTCTTAGGACCACCTAGCTTTGGTATTGTCCTCCCTCATCTCCTTAGAGGGCCAAAAAATATTGAGGGTGGTATTTGTGGGCAATGGGTGAGAAAAAGAGCTCACCGATTTTTGGACTAGAAAACTAATAAAAGGGAACAACAAGTTGTTCTCCCTTACAACCTTTGAAAAATGATATAAACTAGCTCTTGGGGTAAATCGGGGTCTAAAACAAGTATCTGGTGAATATCTTATGCTAAAATACTTAAAACTAAGAGTCAAAATGGCTTAGGAGAGATATAACCTTTCCATTTAATATGGATGGTGATTATGGAAAACAAGTTGTTTGTGCCTTGTAATACATGAAAACAAGCCTTGAATTTCCTGAAAAGATGGCAGACAATGGATTTTTCAGTAAGAAAGGAGGACCTTATGGGTGGCCATGAGTGTTGGCACCCTGGTTATTAATGGAGGAAGAATGCTTAAAGGCATTCATATGAAACTTTTGAGTTTCATGTGTACTGATTTGGGAATCATGATCATCATGTAGCTGGAAGCATAGTCCTATTGTAAAAATGAATGAGAATGAATAAACCATATGGTGAAAATCTTGGCTAAGCTCCAACGCACCATGACAAAGTACTTTTCGTAAAGTGTGGGAAACTTAAAATCAATGCAAAGGTGTGTTGGATATGAATGTGGCCACAAATGTTGGGACATTCATTAAGGTCAATTGATATCTGAATTACATTTTGAAAAATTTGGTAGGATGAAATGGTGCATAGGTAAGGGATGATGTATTCTTTTTCTTTATATCATTGAATAGATGAAAATGACTTGGACTATTAGTATGCTTGATTTTGAAAAGGTAATGTGCATGAAAACTAACAATTTGTTTGGCTGAGGAATGTTGAAATTGCAGGAGGAAATGGGTCTTGGATATGACAGTATTGTAAGCCCATAAGGAAGACCAATTTCCTACTAAGCCAAACTGCAAGGAATAGTATTTCCTTTTTGAGAAAGTGAATTTGATTGTTAGTATGCACAATTATGAAATTGTTTGGGATGACGTCATAAAGGTGCAATAAAATTTATGTGCATGGAAACTAACAATTTGTTTGGCTGATTGAAGTTGAAAGTGCAGGAAGCAAAGGAGTCTTGAATATGGCAGCGTTGTAAGCCATAAGGAAGACCAATTGCCTGCTAAGCCAAACCGCTATGGGAAGGAAAGTCCCATAATTATGAATTTGTTTCCTGTGCGAAACAAATATGGAAACAAAATGTGGAATTTGGATATCTGTGGGTCACATATTTACAAGAAAATTTTGAATTTAAAATTTATGATGATGTCTCGTGAATTTTTATATGTCTGTGATATGGGTGAGAAAGAGTATAATCTGATCGCATAAAATAAAGACTTACTTGGGAGAAGGAGAGTAACCTTCATCCCTATCTATGATTGAGTCAGGAGAAGGAGAGTAACCTTTGTCCCTAACTTTAGCTGAGTCGGAAGGCTGTCAAACTATAAAAGCATGAAAAAAGGCTATTGTTGAGCCATGAGAACACCGTGGTAAGCCTTAATTGCCTAGAATATATTGTGTTGAGGTAACACAAGACGGAGGGATGCCTCGGTAGAGAAAGCCTAAGGGACGCATCGACTGTAAGACTCGACAAAGTCTCTGGAATTCTTTCTGTGTGAGAAAACCTTGGCAAGGAAAGATGGATCACCCAAGGGATTGTATAGTAGAGAAGGGGATGCCTGAGCCTGGGCCTGGAGGGTGAGTGACCGCAAGGAAGAGGAGACCTTAATAGTTCTTGTAAAATATTGATCGGGATCATGCACACGATGAGAAGTTCTTATTGTGCGAGAAAACCTTGGCAAGGTAAGATGGATCACCCGAGGGATTGTATAGTAGAGAAGGGGATGTCTAAGACTGGGCCTGGAGGGTGAGTGACCGCAGGGAAGATGAAACCATGATAGTTCTTGTAAAATATTGAATTGGGATCATGCACCCAATGGGTATGTCAAGTAAAAAAAATGATCTTGGATAACAAAACAACCATGTGGATACAAATCCACAAACTGCGCAGATAATTATTGTGCTAAGATTATGAAATTTTCCTATAATTTTTTTTTTTATGCAATGTTTTCGCATAAGACTATGATTAACATGCTTGTTGTCCAAGAATTATTGAAAGCAGGTGACCAAGATTAAAGGTCTGAAAAAGGACCTGACCGAGGAAGAAGGATCAAGATTTTTGAAACAACTGAATGAGAAAGTCATGACAAGTGTTTTGAGAAAGAACATTGAGGATGGTGTTCCTTTAAGGGGGAGATAATTGTAACACCCCTATTTCCCCAGCTTGTAATTAATCATAAAATAGGATTTACCATGCTAAGGCATGTGGATAGTGTAAATGTATTATTGTTTGATTTGCCAATAACTGACTGTGGGGGTGAAGCCTTGAAAGTACTGGCCATGATATCACTAGAGGAAAGAATGTGAAAAATATAAGGGAGGGTCATTATATCAAATAACCCCAAATTCCCTTGATGAGGATAATGAAACTTCTTCAGATCCTAAGGAGAGAAATCAATTAATGAAGAAAGGACCAGTGGTTGAATTATCAACCACTCCCATGAATGGAAACATGGACAAAACTGCAGAATGTCAGCCCAAAGTACCACTGGGTATGACAAGCCAAGCTGACCAAAGTTCCCTTCTGACAGAAGGAACAGGATGGGTTGAGAACCATCCGTGAAGAAATATATACAAATGGATAAGGAGATTGCGCAAAGATCTCCAGTGGATAATGAAGAGAAGGTCGCGAGCTTGATGCTGAGTGAGCATATGATAAAACTCGTTGAGGCCATAACAAAGAAGGGAATCTTTGAAAGTTTGCGAAAAACAAAACCCGAGCAGAAGCTGAAACAGAGAAAGAGTCTTTGAGAACTTCCAGAGAACCCGAGCATAAGATGAAATAGATAAGTCCTCTGAGCCTATGGTCAGGTGGAAGGATGAACACCCACAATCAGTTAGTTGTCTACCACCTGTAATAGATAAGTAAATCGCATATCTTGTGTATTTAAGTGGTACTGTGAATTAAAGTTGGATATCCTGTGAATGTTGCAGGGATAGATATGTTTGCTTAACGATTTATACTGTACCCCTTTTTGGTGTCTGCTTGATTGTATAATTAGGAAAGTAGGAGACTATATGGATGGGATATGTTTTATACTCGTAGATGCTTGTGTCTTGTGGGGGCTTAAGTTAGAGCCACAAACTGTGAGTTCATCGACCTTGGGCATAGTTTCATGTATGCATGTTGACCCTCCTAGTCGTTTTGAGTCCCTTGGAGGATGAAGTCTGTTAAATCTCAGGAGAGATAGTGAACATATGCACAGGCTCTCTACGAGGAAAACAGAGACCGAGAACCACTTAAATTCTAGAGTTGAAGAATGAACGTAAGGGGTGCGCGAAAGGATTCTTCCAAGTGTTACGTCCAAGATAAAGAGCACAAAGCTCTTAAGCCTTTTAGAGCTAACAAATCTCAGGAAGAGTAGCGAGATTGAAGTATCGAAAGGGAAGGCTCCTTTGTTCGGATGACGAACGAACGAGAAACTATTCGGAAATATCCAAGGTCCGTTGTGACCATTGGATACAGAAAGGACTGCGGAAGTTAACCCCTTGAGTCCTCTAGACTTCGCGAGTTCGGCGAAATGTGAGTTCGTCGTAAGGGAAGTAAAAATCCCTGAAGTCTTGAAGTCTCGAAGTTAATCTGGACCGTGGATATCTCGATCCGTCGGGATCCTTCTCGACCGTCCGATCTATGAGATTTGGAGTCTGTGCTTCGGGAGATTCATGTGTTGGAGTGACCAAAACCCCCAAGGTGAAGTTACAGAGCACTTAGGAGACACTCACAAAGTTACTAAACAATATGCAGCTCAATAAGGAGTGCTTGAGCGAAATTTTCCAGGAGGGCATAGACATCCCTTTGAGGAATAGAAGGGACAAAGACCTTCAAGGTCTGATCAGTTGAAGTTCATAAGAGATAGTGCTAAGAGGGCACAAGAGTAGGAATTATTCCAAGTCTCAAAGCCCAAAAGAGATAAGCGCTTTTCAGAAGTGCAAACGAGGTCCAAGAGACGAACTCATAGGAGAAACAAAGGTCAAGGCCTTTGAATACTTAGAAAATCCTCTAAGCTAGAGGAAGTTGAAAGCTCAGGAGGAGGAGCGATAGAAGCCGTCAGATTGGTTGTGGAGAGGAGCCTGGACCATTAGATCAATGTCTAGTGAACAAAGGAAGCGCAGAGGAGAGGAACGGATCCCATTTGTTGGATTTGAGCACGAAGGATCGATAACCATTAGATCTGAAAGTAAATGCATGGGACTTAACCCTTATGTGCGCAGGAGAGTGGACTTGTCAAAGTCCTGAAGTAAATTGGGACCATCCATTATCAAGGAGGACATGTGGCATAAGATCCACAACTTCGGAGGATTGTGGATAAGGAGGAGGACAAATAGACAGAGTAAATCCCGGTCATTGATCTCCAAGGGACATGCATCAGCAGATCAATAACTCTAGAGAAATCACTTCAAGAGTTTTAGATTGAGAATTGAAACTCCCGAAGCATCGATGTGCGAAAGGGATGAAGCGTCGAAGTGCCAAAGAGATCTGGACCGTCATATCTAGAGGACAGGTGGCATGAATCTATGGATTCTAGGTGAAGACCCTAGGTAAACGTCAACCGTCAAATCGTCTGAAGTAGATTTGAACCGTCAGATCTAGAGGATAGGCAGTGTGAATCTGTGGATTTCGTGTGAAGGCTCGATGTAAATGTCAACCGTTAGATCGTCCGAAGTAGATCTGAACCATCATATCTAGAGGAGAGGTGGAGTGAATCTGTGGATTCCGGGTGAAGATCCGAAGTAAACGTCGACCATTAGATCATTCGAAGTAAACATCAAGCATCAAATTACCAAAGTGAATCTAAGTCGTCAGATCAACAACTTTGGAAAATCCATTCGAGAGTTTCTCAGTTGAGATTTGAGATTCGCGAAGTCCGAAGTCCCAGAAATATGAAGTGAATCCCAATCATCCGATCCACTGAAGCATATCTGAGTCGTCATATCACCCGAAGTAAATCTCAAGCGTCAAATCACCAAGGTAAATCTGAACCGTCAGATACTGTCTATTTAGGAGAAGGCAAGGGTTGAGAGTTGAGAATTCTGAAGTCCAAACTTCTGGAAATCCAAAGTAAATCTCAACCGTCCGATCAGCCAAAGTGAAGCTGAGTCATTAGATCTTCCGAAGTGAATATTAAGCATTGAATCACCCAAAGTGGATCTGATTCGTCAGATCCAAGGGAGATGTGGCGAAAATTTGAGAACTCTGGATAAATATCCGAAGTAATTTGTAGCCGTTCGATCTAAGGGAGATGTGGAGAAAATCCGTGGACTCTGGGTAAAGACTCGAAGTAATCCTCGATCATCAGATCAAAAGGACATGGGTCATTATATTATAGGCTCCGGATAAAATCCATTGGGAAAAAGGGTGAAGTTTGAGATTTGAGATCTCAGAAGTCTGAAACCCAAAGGAGATCTCGATCGTTGATCAAGAACAAGGCCACAAGATCGTTGATCCAGTTGAAAGGTCAACCACCCGAAGTAAAAGTAGGGCCATTGATTAGGAGGGCAGGTGCCTGCAGATCGTCAACTCTAAAGATTGAAGTACGGAAGAGAGCAGGGTTTTGAGAGTTGAAACTCCCGAAACCCTAAATCACGAAGGAGATCTCGTCCGTTGATTTTGCAAGAAGTCAGATCTGATTCGTATGTCTAAGAGGGGCAGATCTGAACCGCTAGTTTTTGAAGTACCATCAATATTAGGAGATCAATGGTCCCATATAATTGCAGGGATAGGAGTTGCACAAACGTTAAAAAGTTAAGGGTGGTTTGCAATTCAAACCGTGGATTTGAAAAAAGGACACATGGAGGCTCAAGGAGAATTGTAGGCCGAAAAGTAGTTTGATTCAAATCGCCTTTGTCGGCGTCTGCAATCACGTGGTCCTGTAAGGTCATCACCCAAGGTCACATCAAGAGGGGGCTTATCCAAAAAAGGAGTTAACTCCTAGTACTCTAAGATTTCGCAGGGGAGTGAAAGGGAATGTCATGGGTGCCCTTAAACATTCTCCAAGAAGTCGAAAGGTTCTGTGTGTAATTATAGAACGAGACCATCAAGGTCTTAGAGAGTTGTTTGGATTCGGGATCGGAGATCCTTGACCAGGAGGTTGAACTGGTTCCCCGACTTTCCAAATTAGAAACCATGAATGGAGATTCTTTTCTTTAAGAAAAGAAAAAAAATTCATGCCCCGTCATGGGAGTGTTACACTTGTGGGCTTAAAGGAATCTGATAGGATTAGATAGGATCCTTGGCAGTTATAATTACTTCTTTATATTAAACTCAAAGTATATAACTCCTCATGACCAAAGGAAAAGTGAGATGGGTAAAAGCCTATGGACGTTGAGGCAAGAAGATTTTTCTTGCTAGATGTTGTCGCATAAAGAGGAAAGTGACCCTGGTTGGTTATTTCCATGAGAGAAGGTAACATCAATATGAGATATGACTGTGGGTTTAGTCCTGTAAGTGACTGAAATCTCAAACTAAAGGAGACTAATGATGAAATTAAACTATCAAGTGAATGCATGAGGTAAAAAGGTGCAAGAGATTCACCTACATATACACGAATGTGTATACATGATAATAAGGATGATTAGAAGATCCTTGGGAAAATGATATAGAATCCTGATATGTCCATGTGTGTGAATAACATGGAAAAAGGTGCAAGCAATAAGCTAGCATGATGAATACTTAACGGTGTTTAATTGTGCTTGAGTGCATGGGTTTAATGCATTGTGAAGCTTCTTAATATGAAGCCTAATATTAATAACGGTTAGGTATAAATGATATTAAATGTGCAAGTGATGCACATGTATGATGTGAGAGTATATTTATAGGCACAATACGGTTTCCCTAATGAGTGAAATATAAAGCAAGAATTGCTCTTGTCCAAATTAAATGAATAATATGGATGCCTGGTTGACTCCATTCGGAAGAGTAATGAAAGTTTTGTTCCAAATAATAGCTTGAGGGGAGTGTATTCCATTTCCTCGGGGAATACTAATAAAATTAGATAAAAGGGTAAATGAGAAAAGATGCTATATTGTCATGATACGAGGCAAAGGATTATGCCTTTGAGAATCACATGAGAAGGATCGTGAACAATCTTGATTTGGCTGATCTTAAAAAGTAAAGATGTATGTGGGTTGTGAAACATACCTATGACAGCTACATGTAGGCTTAGGATTATGAATATGGTTAAGTACACCATGGATGTAAGTTAACAAAACCAGAATATGTATGGATACATAATTTGGGTACATGAAAAATATGGATGTTTATAGTCCTTATGGAATATTTGGTAAACAACTAAAGTTAACTCAAGGCTGAGTCCATCTCAGATAGTGATGGACGTGCAATAAGGAAGTTGCATGATGAGGGATTTCCCTGTGGAAAAACTATGTGAAAACTCTGTCAGGAGGTCAGAGTCACAACCTTAATGATTGTTGAGAAACTGAGTAGTGATGATCCAGGTGGATATCGGTGGCCACCCACCTTTTCCGATTGGCCCAAAACAGCTTTTTGGCAGTTTTGGCATTTTACTATTTTTAGCAGTTTTTAACTTCTGGGGCCATTTTGAGGGCCTAAATGAAGGTTTTTTGGGATTGAGCTTCTCAATGATAGTCGAAGGCATAGTTGAGCTCCCAAAATTAATCTTCTAGACCATACCTTTCCAACAGGCTATCATACGCCTAAAACGGAGATCATATGCAAAATTTATGACCCCGGGAAGTTGATGCACCAACTTACCCAAACGGGGCCCACATGACTTTTGGCGCTTCATCTCCTAGGGTTAGGTTTTTGGATGTCTAGGGTTTTTGGAATTCCCTCTTATTGTAAAAAG
>JZKD02S1094568.1:141638-153192 GCA_000966675.3 Picea glauca
TGTTTGATTGAATAGGCTTGGTTGGAGCCATGTTAAGAAAATGCAGTGAGGCATTTAGAGATAACTCAGTTGGGCTGAAAAGTCTCAGGCTATGTAGAAAGAATTGGAAGAAGGGGAGAGCTCCTAACTCCTTTCTTGCTATGTGTTATGTTTCCTCTGGAATGAGAAAGCTGACTTACTAATAAAAGTAAATGGTTTGACACCATAGTGATGATGATTGTATTACTGCAGAAATAGTTGAGAACTGTCTATATTGCATTCATGGAAACCCTTGAGGATAATGTGATGAAGTGCATAAAGATATGCTTGGACATTTTTAAGAATTTTTATGGATTTGAATGTTATGATACATGCATTTTAATTGATATTACAACTAATGATGCATGTTGTGTATAGAAAGGAATTGAAACTGTTGAGGAAGACAGTTACCAATAATGGGCAACCTCAAGCAGAGGATGACCATGGGAAGGCTGCGATCGAAAGATTGTTGACAGGACTGTGAAAATCCTGCTAAAGCAATGTTGATGAAGTAAAAATCAAAAAGAGGGTGCTAGCAGCCAAGAACAGGTATAAAAATGTTCATGCTTATGTGGACAGGGATGATTTTAGGGATGGAAATTTATTTTAAAATGTAGAAACCTTGGCGAATCTTACTAATCCTTCATATGCCAACTATAAATGTTTGGCGATATTTTTGTAAAACTATTCAAATTTCTATGGATTTTATGTATTTTGTATAAAATTTTGGTGATTTTTAAGGTAAAATAATTTTATCCTATAAAATTTGGGCAAATAATTTTTAGAATGGCAAATCGTTTTTTGGGGAAAACCATGGAAAATTAGCCCATGAGCGAAATTTAGCCCCTAAAATCATCCCATTGTGGCTCAAGGTATGAAAATATTTGGGTGAGAATCCCTTCTGAAATGTTTTATTCTCTCATGTTATACACGAAATTTTGAAAGGGAAGTTATATGCCATGGATACCCAACTAGGGTATGATTCGGGAAGGAGAACCCGAATGTTGTTGGTGTGAACCTCTGGTAGTGAAGACTGATTGTATGATGCAACAACATCTGAACCAAATGATCTCTGTTGACTAAAAAGGTAAAAAACCTTTACTAAGAGATCGTAGAAATCCCTTCGATCAACTACAGATCGAGATCGTGAGGATCCCGAAAGAAAACCCTAATCGAATCAAGTAAATCAAGACCCTGACGGAGGAAATGAACATGATTCGTTCATCGGAAGGAAACCAATCTCAATCGTCAAATCGATTTCAATATCCACAAGAGTTATCGGATCAAACTTCAATCGTTCGATAAGATCAATGACCCATATTCATTGCATAGATCGAATGGGCACACGGGTTAACGACGGAGCCTATGCCCATAATTTAAATTCAATGTAGCTTTGTTTTGAGTTTGGGGTCTGATCGTAGATCGGAAGTATCATATTGATTGTTAAGCGCGAAGGAAGAATTAACGGGCACGCTAGTTCACGACCCGCAATAAACCAACACCGTTGATCTCGTCGGGGTGGATGACCAACAACCAGGATTAAAAGTGTTGGGTGAGCACTTTTCAGATTATGGAGATTGAACTCTCTGATAAAGAACGAGCACATTAGGTATTCCACAATCACTGTGAACCATTGATTTGTGAATGATTGGTGGGTGGGCCTGCAAGGCACCCACTCATTAATGCCACGTAAACTTGTATTATGATTGGATTTTGTGGTTGAATTTGGAAAATCGAGGCTCTGCTCTCAGTCTAAATTCTCAGTCAAATACTTCTATGCCAGAATTGTGGTATTTGGAATCATGTAGTTTAGAGTCGATCTAGGGATAAGATCGACGACCTGTATTCATTGCGGGGAAGGCATATGCACACGAATCAATGCCAAGACCTATACCCATAAATTAAACTCAATATAGTTTTGTTTTGAGTTTGGGGTCCAATTGAATATCGGACGACCCGTATCCATTGCGAAGATTAGAAGAAGAATTAAACCACGAGCTAGTTGAGGTTTTGCAATCCCTTACAGCCGTTGGATCTGGGGAAAGACGGATCTTCACCATCGAATCACAGACAAGGGGTTTAGCCAGGATCATAGCACCCGGACATGGGAGCTGAAAGGGTAGTGCCTGAAAATAATAGAGCTAAGGTCACAAATCTTGGTCGCATGGAGAGAAAATGGAGTTCCTCTGGTCCAGTCAAGGAAGATAGAGTTTAACACTCTTCGTTGGAATGTGGTCGCGAGGACTGGTTCTATGGGAATAAAGGTGGTCATAGCTAGAACATTGCATGGAATTTCTTCGAGGAAGTGCATGTTTACATGAAGGGAAGACAATGAACCCTCCATTGAGAAAGGAGGACCTTCCAATGTTTTACTCACATTATGTAAGTGCTGAAGGAAAAAACGTTTGGGTGGCCATGAGTGTTGGAACCCTAGTTATTAATGGAGGAAGAATGCTTAAATACATTCATGCGAAACTTTTGAGTTCATGTGTACTAATTTGGGATCGTGATCGGCCTATAGCAGGCAGTATGGTCTCATTGTAAGAATGAAAGAAAATGAATAAGCCATATGAGCAAAAGGTTGGTTAAATTCCAACACACCATGGCCAAGAACCAGTCATAAAGTGTGACAAACTTGAAAACAATGCAAGAGTGCATTGGGTATGAATGTGGCCATGAATATTGGCACATTTGTTAAAATCTTTTGAAATGCTGAATTACGTTTTGAAAGGTTTGGTATGTTGAAATGAGGCATAGGCAAGGAATGGGATTCCCTTTTCATGTTTATATAGATGTGATGAACTGTTAGTATGCATGGTTTTGAATATAGATATATATACATGGATGCATGAGAGACTAACAGTTTGTTTGGCTGTGTAAAGAATGAATTGTAGGGAGGAAATGGGTCTTGGATATGGCAGTATTGTAAGCCCATAAGGAAGACCAATTGCCTACTAAGCCAAACTACAAGGAATGGTATTTCCTTTTTGAGAAAGTGAATTTGATTATTAGTATGCACAATTCTAAAATTGTTTGTGATGACGTTGTAAAGGTGCAATAAAAATGTATGTGCATGGAAAAGCTAACAAATTGTTTGGCTGATTGAAGTTGAAAGTGTAGGAAGCAAAGGTTTCTTGGATATGGCAGTGTTGTAAGCCCATAAGGAAAAGACCAATTGCCTACTGAGCCAAAACGCTCTGGGAAGGAAAGTCCCATAATTATGAATCCGGTTCCTGTGTGGAACAAATATGAAAATAAAATGTGGAATTGGAAATCTGTAGGTGACAGATTTACAAGGAAATTCTGAATTTAAAATTTATGATGATGTCTCGTGAATTTATGTATACCTATGATACAGGTGAAAGGAAAATACCTACGAAGAGTACAGAGATGAGAGACTGGGCTCTCGGGTTCGAAGAAGAACTGTGAAAAAGAGTATGTTCTGATCACGTGAAATAGAGACTTACTCGGGAGAAGGAGAGTAACCTTTGTCCCTATCTATGACTGAGTCGGGAGAAGGAGAGGAACCTTCGTCCCTATCTATTTTTGTGCCAGGAGAAGGAGATTAACCTTTGTCCCTAAATTTCGTTAAGTTGGAAGGCTGTCAAGCTAAAAACCATGAAAAATGGCTACTACAAAGCCATGAGAACCCCGTGGTAATCCATGATCACCTAGAATATGTTGTTTTGAGGTAACACAAGCGGGAGGGATGCCTCGACAGAGCAAGTCCAAGGGACTCCTCAACTGTAAGGCTCGATAAAGTCTCTAGAATTCTTCCTATGTGAGAAAACCTTGGAAAGGAAAGATGGATCACCCGAGGAACTGTATAACAGAGAAGGGGATGCCTGAGCCTGAGCCTGGAGGGTGAGTGAACGAAAGGAAGAGACCTTGATAGTTCTTGTAAACTATTGATTTGGATCATGCACATGATGGGTAGTTCTTCCTGTGCCAGAAAACCTTGGCAAGGAAAGATGGATCACCTGAGGAACTGTATAGCAGAGAAGGGGATGCTTGAGCCTGAGCCTGAGCCTGGAGGGTGAGTGACCGCAAGGAAGAGGAGACCTTGATCATTATTGTAAAATATTGATTGGGATCATGCACACGATGGGTAGTTCTTCATGTGTGATAAAACCTTGGCAAGGCAAGATGGATCACCCGAGGGACTAGATAGCAGAGAAGGGGATGCCTGAGCCTGAGCCTGGAGGGTGAGTAACCGCAAGGAAGAGGAGACATTGATAGTTCTTGTAAACTATTGATTGGGATCATGCACACAATGGGAATGTCAAGGAAAAACAATGAGCCTGGATAACAAGACAACCATGTGGATACAAATCCACAAACTGCATAGATAATTATTGTGCTAAGATTTTGAAATTTTCCTAGAAATTTTTCTGCAATGTTTTTGCATAAGACTATGATTAACGTGATTGATGTCCAAGAATTATTGAAGGCAGGTGATGAAGGACAAAGGTCTAGAAAGAAACTGACCAAGAAAGAGGATCAATATTTCTGAAACAATTGAATGAGAAAGGAATGATAGGTGTTTTGAGAAAGAACACTGAGGATGGTGTTCCTTTAAGGGGGAGGGAATTGTAACACCCATGTTTCCCCTAGCTTGTAATTAATCATAAAATAGAATTACCATGTTGAGGCATGTGGACGATGTAAATGTATTATTGTTAAATTTCCCATAACTGACTGTTGGGGGGTGAAGCCTTGAAGTATGAGCCATGATATCTCTAGAGGAAAGAAATCAGTTAATGAAGAAAGGACCAATGGTTGAATCATCAACCAACCCCATGAATGGAAGCATGATCTAGCTGTAGAATGTCATCTTGAAGTACCACAAAGACCTGCAAACTCGAGCTTCCTTCTAACATAAGGAACAAGACAGGTCAGAAACCTTCCAAAAAGAAGGAAGGTAACATACACACATAAACACAACAAGAGAGAGAGAGGAATCGATGAGAGCGCAATATCATAAAGGAGATGTGCGTACCAAAAAGGAAGTGCAGAGAACACGACTTGAAGGACCCGAACGCGAGCTTGATGTGGAGGAAGCATCTGATAAACTTCGCAGGGTTGTTGTGATAGAGAGAGTATCTCTGAGAGATGGCTTAAATTCCCTAGTCATATCATGGCTTGGCACGGGGGTGGCCAAAGTGATAAGAATGAATGCCTCTGATCCTATGGTTGGGTGGAAAGGCACACACCCACAGTCAGTTACTTGGATGCAACCTGTAATAGATAAGTATTCTCATACCCTGTGAAATTGAGCTGCAACTATGTAATAAAATTGGATATATTATGAATGACCCAGGGATGTGCATGTTTTCTTAATGGTTATACTGTATATATTTATTCTTGTTTAAATTGTGTATTTAAGAAAGTATGGAATTGTCTGATTTGTACATGTAAATGCTTGAGACCTGTGGTGGCTTAAGTTAAAATAAGTGGACTATGAGTTCGTCGACCTTGGTCACAGTTTTCTCCGGTCTCTGGGAGGATGGAGTCCATTAAGCTCGGGAGAGGTAATGCATGTATGCACAGACTCTCTACAGGGCAGGCAAAGACTGAGAACTCCTTAAGTTCTAGACTTGTTGAAGGAGCACAAGGGGTGTGCAGAAGACCCTTCTAAGTGTTAAGTTCAGAAGAAAGTGCGCAAAGCTCTTAATCCTCTTAGAGCTAACAAATCTCAGGAAGAGTGGTGAGGTCGAAGTATCAAAAGGGACGGTTCTTTTGTTTGGAAGACAAATAAATGAGATATGTTCAGAAAGAGACACTGTCAGTTGTGACCGTTGGATACAGGAAAGAGCGTGGGAGTTAACCCTTTGAGTCCTTCAGACTTTGCGAGTTCGTCGTAAGGGAGGTAAAACCCCTGAAGTCTCGAAGTCCTAAAGTTAACTATGGGTCTTAGATCTGAGGATGCCCGAGAACCATCCTGACCATCAGATCTGAGGTAGTTAGCCCAACGTTGACCGCTTTGGGAGAATAGAGGCATAGTAATGCCAAAACTCCTGAAGAACGAAGTAGATAAGTAACGTGGATCGTGGATCTATGGATCCTTTAGGACCCCTCTCGACCATTCGATCGAGGGAATACAAGTATCATATCGAGAGAACGTGGGAATGCATGTGTTGAGTGATGGTGTTTCCAAGTGTGGCGCAACAATGAGACCCTGAGAGGAGGATGTGAACCGTCGATCTGGGGTCTACATGGATAGATCAAGATTGTCACATCTAGGTTGTGGTCAGCCCGGCGTCGACCAACTCCGCGAGATTTCAGTCGAGGAGTGAGTCAACCTCCCGAAGTCCCGAAGTGTCGAAGCCCATCCTAGTCCTTGGTGCCAGGAGACATGTGGCACCAGATCCTTCACTTCAAAGGTTTAGTGCTCCAGAGGAAAATGGATTGTCTGAAGTGAGAAATCCTAAAGGCCCAGAGGCCAGAGTTCACTTGATCCGTCGATCTCAGAGGACAGGTGTCAGAATATTTTCCACTTCAGAGAAAATTCACTACGTAGGAAAGCTTGTGGAAAGAGGTGAGAACTCCCAAAGGCTGAAGTGTCAGAGTTCCTCACTATTGATAGTGGGGAATATGTGTCCAGAGATCTAACACTCTGGAAGGATTGCACTCTGGAGGTTTGCGTTGGTGAGTACTTTGGAACTCCCGAAACCTGAACAATTGAAGAAGCTGGGAGCCGTCGATCTGAAGGAGGACACATGTCATCAGATCACAAATTCTAGATAGAACGTTCTGAAAGAAATAGAGCGAGGAGAATTTTGAGGTATGAGATCTCTGAAGGCCGAAGTCCTGAAGTGGACGGGAGACGTCGATTTGAGGTGTAAGCGTGGTGCCAGATCTAGAATTCTAGGTACAAAATACTCCGAATGAAAGTAGAGGGTGAAAGCACCGAAGTCCTGAAATAGAATCTCGATCGTTGATTGAGAAGGGAGCTGAAGGTTGTTGATATGGTCTTGGTTTAAAAGTCCCGAAGTGGATGGGAGATGTCGATTTGAGGTGGACGCGTGGCGCCAGATCTAGAATTTCAAGTACAGAATACTCCAGATGAAAGTAGAGGGTGAAAGCACCGAAGTCTCGAAATAGAGTCTCGACCATTGATCGAGAAGGGAGATGAAGACCGTTGATATGGTCTTGGTTGAAAAGTGTTGAAGTCCCAAAGAGGACCAGAGTCATTGATTTGGAGAGGATGAGTGGAAAATGATCTGCCACTCCAAGAGAAATCACTCAGGAAGAAAGAGGGGGTATTGAACAAGAACTCACGAAGGCTGGAGAGCCGGATTTCATCAAAACTACTTGTTTGCAAGGGACAGGTGTCAACAGATCTTCCACTCTGGGAGATGACCACTATAGATAAAACAAGGTTTGAGAGTTGAAAACTCCAAATGTTGAAGTCTCAAAGCAAATCACATCCGTTGATTTTAAAAAGGGGCAGATCTGAGCCGTCATTTCAGAATTGTCATCAAGATCGTGAGATCAAAGGTCACATTGAATTGTGGGGATAGAAAGTGCTCGAACTTTAAAATTTAGATGGCGGTCCGCAATCGGAACCATGGTATTGAGAACGGGACACGTGGTGGCTCATGGTGAATTGAGGGGAGGAAAATGGTTGGACTCAAACCACCCTTGTCCGCACCTACAATCATGTGATTGGCGCTCGGACGTAACCCGCGGTCATATACGATGGTCATCAAAGAAAAAGGGGGCTAGTCCCCCAAATTTCCAAATTAGAGACCATGGATATAGGATTTGTTCCTTCAAGAAGACATAATTTTTTTTTTCCCCACCGTGGGTGTGGTACAACTGTTGAAATCATTGCCTTCAAATATTTTATTAAGTGTTGTATTCCAGTGAATCCAACAAGAGATTGAGGCTTTTCGAAGTTTGGTTCATATCCACATTCTCCAGCATAACAATGCAATTGTATATCGTCAAGAAAATATGGCTATCAAATACATGATAGAGATGATAAGAGTAAATGAGTAGCCCTCCCTAAATCATATCCCATGAAAAAAATCAATGATTCCAACCATGACGCATGCAGGGGATCCAAATCCATCAAGCCACTTCATTTGTCCATGGTAGCAATACGTGGTAGAGGTTTTAAGCCATGTTTGGTTTTTTTCCATCCACACGTGCAAGGTCCTTATAATGTTTCCCCCCCCCTCCATCATGGCTTTAATATTCTCTACTCCTCCAAGCGCTCTTGCTATTCTCCTCACCACAAAGATGTTGTCACCTACCCTGGCCTGTAACAATCTTGGAATTATGGTTCAAGTACTTTCACTTAAGTGGTTAGCATCATTTCAGCTCCCTTTGACATCACCCATGCAAGTTTAATGGAGTATTCCTTCTCAACATCAACCGATTTCCCTATGTGAGTGTATTTTCCATCTCATGGATATGATGGTCAATGCATTTATTCTTCCCTGATTGTTGTCCCTCAATTACTGGAGAGTTAATTTAAGAAGGTGAAAACTGGAGATTGCACATAAGAATTTGGTGCTCTTGATGGATTCCCCCCTAGGTCTGAATTTTCGTGTAGAGACTCAAGAGACCATCCATCCTCTACCCATTGCAATGCTCAAAATCATGGCCAATAGAACTACTTGTAGCACATGGTGGAGAAGGGAGCCACCAGAATAAGACCAATTAGACCTTATCAACTCTATTCAAACTCTTCAAATTCAATTAAATGGTATTTCAACTCAAGTTCTCACAACTTTAGATATATTGGTGGAGCACAGACAGGGCCAACAACAACTTCAGGATGAGTGTGCGGCCTTAAGGTCTCAATTGGAGGATATGTGTTGCAGACCCAAATCCACGACATCTGCTAGAACAACCAAAACCAATTATGAGGATGCCTCATCTCCTATTTTTCACCAGAATATCCCAGACCTGAATTCACTACCTTATCCAGAAGATGATATATAAGGTAGAAAAGATCCTCCAGTCCAGTAATTCCTAGATGTTGTGTTTTTATATTATGATCCTATGAGTGTTTTACATACTTTATTATGGGAGACCTTTTGGAATTTAGTCCTTTCTTAAGTTATTCTTTGATCTTCAAGATAGCATAGTTAGTTCTCACCTTGTTTTTGCAGTTTTTGAAATGGCTAGATTTCGGTTATGTAAGCACTCTTTCTGCAAATCTTCTTGCAACATTTATAAATACAAGTTCCCCAGTTTTATTAAAAAAAGAAGAAGAATGTATTTGATTCCACTTGTTCCATTTCACTTTCCATCTTCACTTGAATTTCAAATTTAGGTTCCAATTTTTTTGCCTCAAAAGTCCCTGCAAAGGATTTAGAAGAAACATTTTGCAACACAATCTAAAATGCCACTAATTTGTGCTTGTAAAGAATGATTGAAATGATCATTAAGTGATTTGATGTTATCTCTAAACTTGGTTTTTCTATTACAACATATTTTCATGCTTATCATATAGATTCATGTTCCAAAATAGTTGCCTTAAGGCTTGTCTCTTTTCTCTTAATTCCATTCTCTCAAGTTTAAAGCCTCATTTGAGTGTTCAACAATGTTTATATAAGGTCCAATGTATTGTGAGGTTAAGTAGAGATGAGAAAAGGGAGCTTATTGGTTTTTCCTCTACTGATAGGAGTTGATATGTTAACAACCCTCTTCAAATAATTCCCTACCATTTCCAATTGCATATCCAATAGAAGTTGATTGAATATTAAGAGCTCCATCATCACCCAGTCTATTTGTTATTGGGGATAAAATGAGGAAAAAATCTATGTCAACTAATTCATTGGGAATGACTCCATGAACATCAAATATGTTGAAGCAATATGTCCCACTAAATCTCCTCAAAAGTGCTTGAATACACTATTGATACAGACAACTAGAGGTGTGGAGGTGGAGCCATGAATGTAGCAATCTGAGCATGGATATATATGTATACGGTTAAATATTTTGTTTGGAAATAGAAATGGGAAAATTTGATATGATATGAACTAATCTAAAAGGGAATTAGATCGAATAATAAAGGGTGGCTTATAAGACGAACACAATTAAATCACAATGGAGAAAAAATGAATGCACGAAGGAGTATGTTATCACCTTGCTGGTCCCAAAGAACTTACATGGCTAATTACATTTGAAACTAAGTTGTGCCTTCATAGTTTTCACATACTCCAAGTTTCCTCCACACTTGGCCAATTTTCCATTAACTTTTCATCCTTTGGAACCCCTCACGGATATCCAAAACCTTGGACTTTTCTTCCTTGTTCAAATTTTCCTTTCATCTTTATTTCCAAATCAAGGCCAATTTCCAAATCACACCCTCCTTCACCTATTTGATCTATTGCCTTGGATCGATTTCAATACCAGGCATGATTCCTTAATCAAGTCCCCTTCTCACTATTCAAGTGGATGCCTTGGCCAATTTCAAGATTAATCCTAATTCCTAAATCAACCCCCCTTCCCATTGTTCAAGTGGATTCCTTGGTTGATTTCAAGATCAGTCATGATTCCTCAGTTGACCCCCCTTCTCACTTTTCTAGTGGATGCCTTAGACAATTCCAATATCGAGCTTGATTCCTCAATTAGGCCCCCTTCTCATTGTTTGAACATATGCCTTAGATGATTTCAAGATTGAGCGTGATTCCTCAATTGGGTCTCCTTCTCACTATTCAAGATGATGCCTTGGTCAATTTCAATATCGACATTGATTTCTCAATTGGGCCCCCTTTTCATTGTTTCATTGGATGCCTTGGATGATTTGAAGATTGGGCCTGATTCCTCAATTGATCCCCCCTTCTCATCAAAGTTTGAATCTGTTTAAATGCATCTAGAGTCAAAGGCAAATGAAGGATCCTACTTCGAATAAATAGGTGACATTATCAAGAGAAGACACTTGGAAAGGAATATCCACATGAGAAAAATAATATTTTTCAATATAGAACTTGCATGCATGACCCTAATTTCATAAAATTAAGAGAGAGTGGTGGCCCCAAAAATGCTTTCCAAATTGAATACCGAGCTCACTTTTTCCCCAATGAAATATAAGTAAGAGAATTTTCTCTTTTACAAAGGAGGTTTTTTGTTTGAGAGTTGATCCAAATTGGATCATCATATAAATTTTCATCTATCTTGGTACGTTCTGGGTGGAAAAATTTGGAGGAATTGGCTTATAGGGCCATTTTAGTGGTTGTCCCTATTTTGGAAAATTTGGGGTTGGTGTTGTTGGGAAAAATACCCTACAGACTAGCAAACTAGGGTCAGATTTGCATGCAGATTTTGACCATAAAGAAATTACTTTTTAACCTACAACCCGAAACTTAAACCCCTCTTTCACAATACATGCATGGAGAATGACTACTAACCTTGTCTCTGGCGTTCGATGTAGATCCTCTGTTGCGCTTTGACCACTTGCTTGCACTGCTCCTTCCAAAGATGACCTGCAATCAAGACAAACAACTATGCATGCATGCTACTTCTCTACTTGAGGGTTAGAAATTAAGCATAAATTAAACAAACCATAGATAACTCA
>JZKD02S1094568.1:176289-190185 GCA_000966675.3 Picea glauca
TAAGCGTCATCTATTACATAGGTTGTCCTTCGGTGACAAATAAGGACTCTCGCCTTAGGAAATATTGAGGGTACCCCCGAGCCCGAGAACTAGCTCATAGGCCTAGAGTGGTGTAGGAAGGTGCACCCTACACACTATGCCTTGCCATTTGGCCCTTCTATGAGAGATAGGGTACAACCTAGGGAACACCATAGAGTACGATGGTAGTTTTTCAAAACCCTTTGTTTTGGACAACAAGTTCAAGAGTAGCTTAGAGGGGTGTCACACCCTAAAACACCCCTTCGATGTAACAATTAGGAGACCAAAATGGTTTATAAGATATTTATGCAACTACAATGTTTTGCTAATCTAAAAGATAGCTTTAGTCACTGTAGGTCTCAAGTTGATAGAATAACATTCTCACCCACCATTATTAACAATAAAGGTTGATTTTTATTTATCGAGTCCCTTAAGCCTCTTGATCTCTATCTCACGTACATGTGTATGTACAAATGATGATTCATCTAACATATGTGGTACATAGTAATATTAGCATTATCTATAGGCTTCACCTATATCACTTTGTCAATGTTATGGTCCTTCTATGTGTGTGTCATCGCTTTTTTATCAACCACTATTGTGCATGCATATTAAATCTTTAGTTGCTCAAAGCTCATATGAACAATATTTATTCATCCCATTACTAACATCATTCACAATTTTAATATCATACTTTACAAGTCTGGCTATCATTATATTATAAGCTATGTTATCTATCGATACTTTAATATTAAGAGATATTTATTTATATGATAAGATTGAAATCTTATACAATTTAAAATGTTTAATGAGGTTTAGTGGTATCCCTCTTAGCTTAGTAAAATATCCTTCTCATTGATTAATATGCATAGTTATGGTTTGAAAGCAATGAAGATTGAAGGTCATAACAAGAATTTTGTCACTTTAATATTCAATAGGTGATGGATATACACACAAATAGAAGAATAATAATAAACTAATATAGATCGATTTTATCTTCACATTTATCAAGGTTTGAGAAACATTCTTGAGGGACAAACCTTTCTTTAAATTTCACATTTAAAAAAAGGTTTACACATAATAAATTTGATCCCTTTTAACACTTATTTCATCCCTCTCAACACTTATAAATACAAGGTTAATATGGATTTATGCTGATATACTTTATTATAGTAATCCCTTTTTAATTGTTTATTATTATAAGTAATTTTTTAATTTTAATGAAAACATTTTTTATAAATTTAATTTATTAATATTATGGCAATGACAAAGGCTAAAAATACACCATATGCATTGCCACGAATATACCATGTCAAATTCATTAAAATTAAAATGAATCACAAAGAAAATTACCCAATTTTTTTTGTCTTAACTAGTAATACTTTTAGATTTCAATACAAATCTATTTATAATTATATTTATGTTCCTTATATTTAATACATAAATTGTAAATTGTAAATTTATATTATACTTATTTTTACTTTATATAAATTAATTTTTTAAATCAACCAATATTGCAGATGTAATACATTTTATCTAAGTGGACTTTGCTCAATAAAAATAATAAATAAAGTTAAAATATATATAATTCCATTTAAAACATCTCAAATCAAATCCACACATGTATAAAAAAATGTACAACATTCATTTAGTTGCCGCTAATAAGAATCCCATTTGATATGATTTGAAATATTCGCATCAAACCTTACAACATTAGAAAGAATATATGATGCTCAGTGTTCGTCGATAATTTTGATTGAAAGAGAAAACCTTCACGTCATTACATACAGATTGCGTGTTCCTAGCTGGTTCTCAGAAGGTCAAAAGAGACCAAACATTTGTCATTTTCATCTTTCCTTTCTGTTTTTTTTAGAGAGTCCAGACATACCACCTGCCCTCTAGGAATCGTCACGGTTTTCGCCTCAAATTTAATGTTTTTACTACGTCATACGCGGGCGATGAATGTCTGTACACACGTTTTCATTTTCCATGCTATTTTTAAAACCATGAACAGAAATCCCGATAATCCAGATTCCTGCACGCACGATCCCGCCCTTTGACCTTTGCAGACAGCTTTGAAGGCAATCGGTAACTGGTCCGGAGTTCGGTTCGCCACATTATTCACTTCAGTCATCATTGGTTTCAGCTAACCGCGTCGATTAGGTCAGTAAGACTGAAAATTCTAAACTCTGCTTAAATTTTAAATATGGATGCCCACACCTTTATCTATTTTTACAGGAACCCTGGTTTCAATCGGTTTCAATCACTGGGCACGCATAGTCCTCCGTACCCACTTCAGCCATTTTCATACTTTTGCAGTCGTTGCAGAGCTCTTCCAACATGGGTAACAGACATCAGATGCTGTTACTCCTCTCTTCTTTTCTTCTTCTTGTTGCTGTTAGAACCCAAGCTCAAGATTCCCAACCCAATATCACAGGCTACAGCTGCTCCAACAGCTCATCGCTGTGTGACACATATGCTTTTTATAGAGCACAAGCTCCTGATTTCCTTGATCTCCTAAATATCAGTGATTTATTTGGGGTGCAAAGAGCCCAAATAGCAAGCGCCAGTAACTTGCCTTCTACTACCATCTCCGTAGTTGATGGGCAGTCTTTGCTCGTTCCTATAAGGTGCGGATGCATGGGGAATTACTCGCAGGCAAATATCACCTACACAATCTTTAAGGACGATACTTATTATTTGGTTTCAACTCGGAAGTTTGAGAATTTGACAACATATCAGGCTGTCGAGGTTGCAAACCCTACCCTGGTACCGACAAGCCTTACAATTGGGGTTCTGGTCACCTTCCCAATCAGATGCAAGTGCCCATCACAAGCCCAAGTGTCCAATGGGACCAAGATGCTCATAACATATCTTGTGCACCCGGAAGATACTCTGTCAAGTATCAGCCAGAAGTTTGGCGCAGATCTGCAGAATTTGAAATCTCTGAACGGTATGAATTCAACCCTAACTCCCTATGCTACAGTTTTGGTTCCTGTTTCTCAGAATCCTGTGCTTGCTCAACCTCCTTCGTCCTCCCCATCTCCACCCCCACCTCCACCTCCAGCCACTATAGGAAATAACAGTACTTCAGGAGGTGGGTCGAATACGGGTGTTGTTATAGGGGCTTCTCTGGGTGGGGCTGCTGCACTTGGTTGTATTGCTCTGTTCGTCTTTTGTGTTCTGAGATGGAGGGACCGGTCACATAAACAAACTGGCATATCTGAAGGCCCGAAGCCGCCTTCCGATGCAAGAATAAGGTCCTTTGGGAGAGAGAATACTAAAAAAAATCTTATAAGTGACATTTCAGACTGCATCGAGAAGCCATTCCTGTATTCTGTGGAAGATCTCCAGAAAGCAACTCAGAATTTCAGCCCTTTGTCCAATATAGATGGCTCTGTTTATAAGGGTACTATAGATGGTAAGGATTATGCCATAAAGCTCATGAAAGGAGATATATCCCAGGAGTTAAGACTATTGCAGAAGGTCAACCACACTAATCTGGTTAAGCTAGAGGGGTTTTGTATCAGTTCTGAGGGCCAGTCTTACTTGATTTATGAGTATGTAGAAAATGGTTCTTTGAATACCTGGCTTCATGATCTAGAATCTGTTCAGGACATGACTGCCTCTGATTGGAGCTCTTCCTCACTTTCATGGAAAACGAGACTGCAAATTGCTTTAGATGTCGCTAATGGTCTTCATTATATTCATAAGCACACAACCCCTAGTGTTGTGCACAAGGATATCAAGAGTAGCAATATTCTCTTGGATGGCAAGTTCAGGGCTAAAATTGCAAATTTTGGCATGGCTAAATCTGGCATTAATGCTCTTACAAAGCATATCATGGGCACACAAGGATACATGGCTCCGGAATACCTAGCCGATGGATTTGTTTCCCCGATGCTTGATGTGTTCGCATTTGGAGTTGTGCTTCTAGAGCTGATTTCTGGCAAAGAAGCCATAGTTCGACAAGGAGGAGTGCCAATAGCAGGAAAGGCAGGCCTACTTTGGACCCAAATAAATCCCCTTTTAGAAGGGGAAGACAGAGAAGAGGAGCTGAGAAAATGGGCTGATGGAAATCAGCAGATGGAGTATTCCATAGACGCTGTTCTTGGCCTTGCAATCATAGCTAGAGCATGTGTGGAAGAAGATCCAGGAGCACGACCCACCCTGCCAGAAATAGTTTACAAGCTTTCAAATCTATTAGAGGCCTGTGCGAGCATTCCTGATGAAAATTTTGAGGTTTCAACTTCAGTTATTGGAAGGTGATTTTGCCATAGCAGTGTTCCCATCCGACTCAACCCAAATCAGATCTTTTCATCATCCAACTAAATCAGGATCCATTGCCTGTTTCATTTTCCAATGTTTTATCCTCTGTTGAGGAAATGTTCACATATATGGCTGTAATTTTTTTTATACATTAATATTTTTTGTGTATGTGTAATTGCTTTTATTTGATTCTTGGGGAGCTTTTGTGACATGGATATTCTTATTATTTTTGGTGTATGTAAATATTTTCGTTTGATTTGTGGGGAGCTATAAACCCCAATTAGCCTTAAGGCTCTACAAATATCCACTTTAACACGAGGGACAGTAATGACTTCACCGATTAAATGATCTAGCTATTCTGGTGATTGTGGCTTTCCTGATTGGCTCTACAAATATCCACTTTAACACGAGGGACAGTAATGACTTCACCGATTAAATGATCTAGCTATTCTGGTGATTGTGGCTTTCCTGATTGCACATAACAGATTTGCATGAAGACATGGATCATATTAGAATTTTTAAAACTCAAATATAATTAACAGCCAACCAATGTGTTTATTTAAGCTGAAAGTCTTATGAGGCTAAAGCAGAACTGAATGCAGTCTTTTGTTCAGTGATCCATAGTTTATGAGTTAGAAAGTTCAGAAGCAAGATATTTTGAGATCTCAAATTCAAGTGCCTTTTCAAGTAGAGAAATGTCCATACCAGTTAAGCAAATTATAGATAAATATTAGTAATAGGCAGCCCAAAGCATACTTGAGCAGAAGTCCCAATTTGAAAGGCTGTATCTTTGCTTCTATCACCTATCTAGCGTATTTACACTCTAACAAAATAATGGCTTATTTCCTCAATATATAGTTATCTTCTCATGAATTTAAAATGCTTAGAATTAGGTGCATTTTCATCATTTTCTGAAGCGTTATTCTATAACCTTTCCATTTGAAGTTCATCTGCCCTGTGAAAAATTCCCATGAAGGTTCGTTCTATTTTAACTTGGGTCTATCTTTCTAGTGTTTTGAGCAAACTCGTTGGAATTTGAAAAGATGGAACGGCACACAGAAGGAAAATGTTCTAATGTGATTTCTACTTTTTCTTTGTACTTATTTTCTTTGTTTTTATCTATGTATTAAATATTAAAAATGATCTAAAATAACTTAAGTTAAAATTTGAACTTAAAAAACTTAAATTGATTCAGATAGTAGTCTATAATTATTTAAAAATGCTCTTGATAGTATAACATTTTTTTGCAGTTGGTTTGGGTATTAAAAGTTATGTACTTTATTTTTGGGCTTTCTTATGCATTTTTTGTATATTCCAACACTCAAAAACATGGCATAGTCCATTCTATTTTAAAAAAGCTAAATAAGGCCTAAAACAGAGCAATGAGGAAAAAAGCTATAGGAGAAGGTTCTCTTTTTCAGCTCAACATGCAATCTCATCCCTCATTTCATGTCAACAGTTAGGGACCTTAAGGTTTTTCCCTCTTAGGGGTTTATTGCATTATTATAAAAATGTAGTTTCAACTCTTTTGAATTTTTTTGCTAATTAGTCTTTGTACATTGGTTTTCACCATTCTTCCAATAATAGAATTTGTTTTTCACTATATCTCCATGTTATTTTCTGTTGTAAAGTTATTTTTCATTTTGTTCTCAATCAATATATCTCCATGTTATTTTCTGTTGTAAAGTTATTTTTCATTTTGTTCTCAATCAATATATCTCCATGTTATTTTCTGTTTTAAAGTTATTTTTCATTTTGTTCTCAATCAATAATATTAGAGTAATATGCTCTTTGTTGCTTTTCCCGCTTGTCCCCTACAAAGCCTAAAGTATAAGAAGTTGGGCCTCGAGCTAATTAATCCTAGTGAAGATCTCATTGATGGCCCAAGCTACCTCAAATTGTAGACAAACTAAAGAAAGATGATGTAATATGACATCCTATAAAAGTGTTGCTCTAGAAAACCTTTTTCCAAGAGAAGAGCGAAATGATGGATCATTTCATCCAAATCCTTTGGTGATTCCTAATAGTGATGGAGGCACCTTTGACAAACAATTATTTTGAAGGAACAACACCCTTCAAGCTACAAATAAACTTTGATATCACTTTGTTTGAATGAAAGATAGATGTAGAAACTTTAGAGAGATGGTTAGATCAACTAGAGGATCATTTCCTTGTTCACAACTTTTCCAATAGTGAGAAGATTACATTCTCACTCCTAAAGTCTTTTCCGGATGTCAAACGTTGGTAGAATACTTATTGTGTGCAATGCCTTGGAGATAATTTTGAAATATATGTGATATTATCCACTTGGGGGGATTTTGTTAATGTCTTGAATGAGGAGTATTACCTTGTTGGAAACTACGATGACTAGTCCACGAGATGGACAACATTGTATTAATGCTGATTTTTCAATGAGCTAGGATTAAGCATGAAGTTCATTCCATTTTAGCATTTTACTTAAACCATAAACAATGTGTTGCAGCAACCAAGATCACAAGAAGAAACACCATGCACAAGTACACAAGAAGTATCTTGGGAAACCCTTCTCAACAAGGGAAGAAAACCCAACCAATCCTTTGCTATACTTCAAGAGAAAGACCTCCACCACCATAAAGACCTAGCACACAACAGGGTGCTTACAAACCCTAGAAGACTAGCGCCCAAGAAAGGTGCGCACTTTTCCCAAGAACAAGTGTTTCCTGAAATTTACAAACTCACACTTTTTTTTATATGATTCTTCAATGGGGAATTTACCTTTATTTATATTAGATTGAACCTGTCAACAAAAGTGTCTATTGGCACAACATGGTCGACCTCACTAACTCACATATAATTAATAATTACCAGATTAATTATCTTTTACGTTAAGGTGGGGCCGACCTGTACCCTTTACATTACAATTAGGGTTACAAGTAAGTCTATCTCTTGAACAATATAGCAAGGGATCTCATACACTCACTAGTGGCACATCCATAGGGATGTCCATATCTCTATTTCACTGCGTCTCACAGGAGAACCACACTCACTAGTGCTCATCCACTAGGATCACGTTCACCTATGCTCATCCATAGACACATCCAACTCAACAGATCTTCTTTCCCATTGCATTACACAGGAGAGTCATCTGGAGTTCATCATCTCAACTCTCTACTCAGAGGAGGATAACACATCGTTTTCATCTCTGTCTCATAACGATGCACCCAAATCATGGGAATTTACACGTTCACTTTGTGCTCAGCCACATGCATGTCCAACTCAACAGATCTCCTTTCTTACTGCATTACACAGGAGAATCATATGGAGTTCTTCTCAACTCTCTGTAAGGAGGAGGCCATCACTACGTTCCAGTTCTATCTCAGATAGGAACCACACACCCATCTTCGGGGCTCTCTCTCAGGTCTGTGTCCTGGAGGATGTCTCACGCAGCTGTAATCATCAACACTCCCTCTCAACTAGGGAGGCATTCTCCACCAGGCCAAGTCTCTCACGAAAATACTCGAACTTTGTCTTGGTTGTAGTCATCAACACTCCCTCTCAACATGAGAGGTATTCTTCACCAAGTCAATTTGGTGAAGATGTCTGCAAACTGCTCATGTGTAGGAAGGTACTGCATGTGTACTGCTTTCATCTGCATCATGTCTTTGAAAATAATATTTTATCTCAATGTGTTTTGATCTATCATGAAACACAGGGTTCTCAAAGAGCTTCACACAACTCTGGTTATAATCATAGGATCCATCTCATGATCAAGTAAATATGTCAGAGGCTTATGAAGCCACACTGCTTCGCACACTCAACGCTCTTATACTCTGTTTCTGTGGTACTCAAGGCCACAGAGCTTTGTTTCCCGCTGCAACATGAAACCATGGCAAACTTCATGGTAAAACAATAACCAGATGTGCTCTTTCGATTCACTGTACTCTCTTCTCAATCTGTATTGACATATCCCTACAAACTCAAGTTCATATTGGAGGCATATCTCTGGCCATATCCAACTATGCCTCGTATATATCTCAATACATGCTTTACTGTTATCTAGTGAGTCTGTCTCAACTGACTCGTGGATTGACTAAGCACATTCGTTGCATAGCATATATCAGGTATGGTGTTAACCAAATACATCAATGATCCAATCAGTTGTCGGTACACATGTGGATCAATCTCGACTGAATCATCATCATTTATTTTTCGTCAAATCCATCACCATTGGTGTAGACATGGATTTGCATCCTGTCATACTGAACTTCTTTAATATCTCCACTGTATATTTTCCTTGACTTAGGAAAAGTCTCATTGGTCATTTGTCATACTTCTTGTCTCAAGAAGTAGTGCATCATACCCAAATCCTTCATCTCGAAAACATAAGTCAAAGCTTACTTGTATCCAACAACAAGACTTTCTGAATAAGTCACCAAAATTAGGCTCTCATTACCAACACTGTAATAATATAGGTTTGGATCAACAACACTCTTGCTAAAGCCCAAACTCATTAAGAATTCATCCATCTGATATAGTTTCCAACTCATGGATGGTAGTACGGATGGAAGTGTATCAGGCTTACTGGATCAAGTGTCTCATCATAGAAAACTCCCTATGTTTGTGAGAATCCTCTGGCTATATATCTTGCTTTGTATTTCTCGACACTTCCATAGGCTGCATGCTTGATCTTATAGATCCACTTGGAAGTTACCACAGACTTCCCTTCTGGTCTCTGAACAATATCTCATACATCATTCTTTAAGATATACTAGTATTCTTTTGTTATGGAATCTTGCCATACTTGTTCTCTTGTTGTTTCTCCAAGACAAGGAGGCTCACAATCAATGAAGTGGCTCATGACTGAAGGATAGCTCGGAAATCTCTTTTTGCTTTCTCGGGATGTGCCTTGAGGGGCTTGTAAGTTCCTCTGCCTCTGCCTCCTATTGAGTTTTGTCGAGCCTAGGCAAGCCATTTATGCCCTACTGCAATATCTCTGGGCATATCAACTGGAGCAACTGGATCAACTAGAATAATGTATGTCTCCCTCTAAACTGTTGAAGGGGGAGAAGGTATTGTCTCATTGTCAATCTCTATCTGAGATTCTCTAGATCTTTGAAGGGTTATCTTTTCTTCAAAAGAAACATCTCTGCTAGTCTCAATCTGTCTCTGACCAAGGATGTAGATCTGATATGTCTTCGAAGATTCACTGTTATCCCATAAATGTATCCTTTCTCCCTGAAGGGTCTAGCTTGGACCTTTTCTCTTTGGGTACATGAAAAAAATACACTGTGCACCCAAATATCCTGAAGTGTTCAATATTGGGCTTCACTCCGGTGAAGGCTTCTTCGGAAGTTATGTTCTTCATAATCTGGTGAGGACTCATATACTGTGTCATGCATGCTTCTACCCATAGAATCATAGAAGGATTCTAATCATGTATTATTGCATTGATTTCCTTAATGATGGTTTTGTTCTTCCTCCTCAAATAGTTTTGACTCCCTCTGAAGTCTGAAGTATAACCATCTTCCTTTGTTGTTAATCTTCCCAAAACAAGAGAACAAACAAAAGGAAACAAAACAAGAATATCTCCTAAAGGAGAATAATGAGTATATCTCTAAAATCAAAACAATTTAAGGACTGTTGTTACAACTACAACACCTATTTGTAATGTAGCATCTTTAGAAATGTAGGTTTAGAGACATGATAATTAAAACAATTAAACCTAGAGTCTTCACTTCTAGTGTGTTGTTCCTCTGAATGTACTGAGATCCTTCTGGATCCATGACTTCAACAAAGGGTTCCCTCCTCCTGCAATTTCTCTCATGACAGTGATACAAATAATATATACAAATGCATACCTGAGGATGCTGATATGATTTCTCTAATGGCACCTGGCTGATCTCTGTCCTCTGAGATCTTTATGAAGAAGATAGTCACAGTGTCACCTTTTGTCATCTTTGTTATTTTGAAGTTGTCCCTTCAATGTAAGGCCTTGAGTAGATGATTGACTTCCTTGTCTTGACGTCATCTTCCTTCCATTCATTGATAGATGTCTTTGGTAAACCTTTTTGTATCACCCACAATAAGTCTTCCTCTTAAGTCTTGTCTTCTAGGAACTTGAAGTTGCTTGATGTAACATATCCACTACGGCGTAATAGATTTTTCGCCTTTTTCTCCTTTTTCTCGAGGGACAAAATCCCCGAGTTCCTACGAGGTCCTAACGCATGCTAGCTCCTCCTATCAGAATCTTCACTCAATCGATCCACCGGTTCTTTCATTGAAAACCCATTGTGTACAACTCAAGCACCAAGCGCGGGCTTCACCTCCATGTGATCATCGGTTATGATCCTGAGCCAAGCTAAGAGACACCTTTCGCAATTCGCGACTTAGCGATGTCTGAGAGTCAAGTCCTTCGACTCTTCAAACCCCGAAACCTGAAATCGTACCTTCATTGAGATCGATGGCTGCGAATCTCCCCCTGATCTGACGGTCCTGGCCGTATCCGGATTTCGGTAACCGAGAGTTCGAAATGTAAGAGAGTCAAGTATTTCGACTCTTCGAACCCCGAAACCCGAAATCCGATACGCGAATTCTTGTACGAGATTTGACGGTCCTTGATGATATGGATCCAACGGTCCAGATCTCTTTGGAGTTTTGCGAACCAGGAGTTCACGATGCAATGACTCCAGAACTCCTGTCACTCAAATCCCTGAAATTTCGATATGGGAATTCGTGTAGGAGATCAACGAACCTCGTTGATCTGGATCTGACGGTCACCATCCCTCCTGAGCTTAAGGGCGGTGAAGGACACTCAACGTTAACCCCCTTGCTGTCCTACGAGATCCAATGGCTTACGGGGTTTTAGAGCTTTCCCCGAACTCTAACCGCTCACCACGCGTCTCCTCCGATGGACGGTCCAGATCCTCCCGGAGTTTCGTGAACCGGGATTTCGCGACTTGCGAAGATGAAGGGTCTTGCCCTTTGGTTTTCCGGGTGCCGAAATGTCGAAAAGCTGAAACCTATTCACACTAAGCTAATTCGGAGTTTCGCATACTGGGACTTCGCGACTTGCGACGACGAAGGGTCTTGCCCTTTGGTTCCCCGAGTGCCGAAACGCCGAAATGTCGAAATGCCGAAACCTATTCACACTAAGCTAATTCGGAGTTTCGCATATCGGGACTTCACGACTTGCGACGACGAAGGGTCTTGCCCTTTGATTTCTTGAGTGCCGAAACGTCGAAATGTCGAAATGCCGAAACCTATTCACACTAAGCTAATTCAGAGTTTTGCATACCGGGACTTCACGACTTGCGACAACGAAGGGTCTTGCGCTTTGGTTTCCCGGGTGCCGAAATGCCGAAATGCCAATGAACGGGTCCAGATACTCCGGGAATTTCAGGACGTTTCCAAGTCCACCCTCCTGCCTATGCAAAGGTTAAGGTCGACGAGCAATAGAGCTCTGACAGATATTTCAGAGGGTTCTTGGGTAAATTATCCCTAGGCTTGGTGACCTGAGAAAAAGTCTTCCTAATTCGCCGAGCTATAAATTCGGTGTTAAGGGTAAAGTAAACTCGTGGGTTTACTATCATGGTAGTCCTTTCGAGGGACTCACTCTGACTCTAGAGTGCGAGGAAACTTCCCGAGAGAAGTGCCTTCGGGAAATTAAACTAGGGCATAGCACGAGCCAAGTAGATAGGACAATTCTCAAGGGAACGGACTCGTATTCTGTTCCTACTCATTCTATACATAAACTGATTATGGTCATATAAGTATAAGTATGTATCCCTTGTCTCCAAATCAAAACACAGGCAAACACTTCCATACATAAACCATTTATGAGCGTATAAACATGAGCATGCATTCGATTAAAAAATACAAGACATAACACTTATCAGAAAACACCAGGTGTGACGCGACTGCTGAGAGGGGTGCTCGTTTCCACCCAATCATAGGCTCAGTGACTCCAAACGGATTTACCACTAGCCACCCCCGAGCTAGACCACGATGCTTGAGGTTCAATTTTCTACTTCCATCTCCATGGAAGTCAAGGACGAAGGTTACTCTCCTTCTCCTCTGTTCAGAACTCGCTGTGTTTCCAGAGTTTCTCCAGTTCTTCCCCGCGATCCCTGTCGCGCACGTTCTCTCTCTCACCCTTTACCACACTTCCTCTCTTGCCTTTTCTTTGCAAGATTGCGTGTGGCGCGAATTTCCCCGTCTGCGGTCAAGTCTGGGAGTTGTTATGAATGGGCGGTTCACCCCCATCCCCTCATTAACTCTTGAGGAGCCTCCCCACCTACCAATCTGACGAGAAATCCATTCTGGGGTCAGAGAGTTGCTTTGGTCTTTGAGCAAGTAAAACTAGTACGGTATTGGCTCGATGGAAGTTAACACAACCATTCCAGGTCCCTTCCACCACCTCTCATTAGCCATCGTGGTCTCTTTTAGCACATCCCCCTCCCAGCAGCCATGCAACACGTATTCATAACATAATTTACATTCATCGACCTTTTATAAAAAGGTCCGTCAAATCAAACATTCACCTTTTTGAGTTTGCCATAGTTCTTGGCCAATATAGTTATTTTTATAGACTGGGGAAAACAGGGTGTTACAATTCCCTCCCCCTTAAAGGAAAATCGCCCTCGATGTTCTATCTATCAATATGACATGTATGTACATAAGTAAACAAAATCGGATATGCCTGTTTCATGGCATCTTCCATTTCCTAGGTAGCCTCATCTGGGCCAAAATGTTTCCACTGCACCTTGACTTGTGCAATGGTTCGGTTCCTGAGTGGGGTTTCCTTTCTGTCCAGTATGCATTGAGGTTCTGGCAGTAATTCTCCCTCCGGTTCCACCTGGATCACAAACCAGTCAATTATATGATTAGAATCATGTACATGTTTCTTCAATAATGAAACATGGAAAACATTATGTGCTTTTACTGTGGGAGGAAGTGCTAGCCTATAGGCTACAGGTCCCACTCTATCTAGAACTTCAAAGGGTCCACAATAGCGAGGTGCCAACTTGGCACAAGCTACCATATTCAGGGAACTCTTCCTGGGCCTAACTCTGAGATATACATGGTCTCCCATCTTGAATTCTCTTGGAGTTCTTTTTCGGTCAGCGTAACTTTTTTGTCTGTTCTGAGTGACCTTCAGATTCTGTTTAATCTGAATCACTTGTTGTTCCATTTCTTTCAACATGTCGAGTCCAATAGTAATTCTGTTTACTGGGTTACTCTAGATGACTGGAGTGTTGCACGGTCTACCATAGAGGACTTCAAAAGGACTCATTTTCAGGGATTCTTGGTAGTCGTTGTTGTAGGCGAATTCCACCAGTGGCAGGTAATCTTCCCACTTTTTAGGTTGATGCATTACATGCATCCTTAGCATGTCTTCCAATATTTGGTTCACTCTTTCCGTCTGTCCATCGGTTTGAGGATGATAGGCTGTGCTAAACAGTAATTTGGTCTCCCAACCAACCATCAAGGATTTCCAAAAGTTGGAAGTAAATTTTGTGTCTCTGTCAGACACGATCTCTTTAGGCATACCATGTAGTCTGAATATCTCCTTCATGAATATGATGGCGATATCTATTGCCTTGCAAGTCGATTTGACGGGGATAAAATGGG
>JZKD02S1094568.1:212225-225380 GCA_000966675.3 Picea glauca
AGGTGTTATCACATATAGTTGTCAAGGGCAGCAGGTTGTCCAAGTCCGTGGTCTGCACAAGAAGTGTCCAAGCACAACATTCAAAAGCAGTCCATTTCGGGCTGAAATACAAGCATCGGGCGGGTTCACTTTTCAACGGCGGAGATCCCCTGTGAAGTTCAGATTAGCGGCCCCTGGGCATTCAAAATTTTAAATTTGCGTGAGGTTTAGCACCAGACAGAAGCCCCAGAGTTGCAGATCAAGCACCACGCATCCTTCTCCATTGGACTGTCATGATTTACTTCGAGAATTCGGGCTTCGGTAGTTTCGACTTCTCCCCCCCTGTTTTCCTCCGAAGCGTTTTCTCCCGAAGTCCACCGATCGTTGTCATGTGTCCATCCAAATCTAATGGTAGTAGTTTGCTTTGAGACTTTGGGAATTTTTCTTTTCGGGGTTTCCCCTATCATTTTCCTCTGGAGTACTTTCTCCCGGAGTTGTAGATCAAGCGTCGTGTGTCCCTCCAGATCAGACGATCATATTTTAGTTCATGACTTTGGGCTTCGGGATTTTTGGCTTCCCCACTCCCGTTTTCCTCTGAAGTAATTTCTCCTGGAGTTGCAGATCAAGCGTCGCGTGTCCCTCTAGATCGGATGATCATATTTTACTTCAGGAACCCAGGCTTCGGGAGTTTCAGCTTCCTCGATCTCTTTTTCCTCCGAAGTAGTTTCTCCCAGAGTCCACAGATCCCTTCCGTGTGTCCTCCTCAGATCGACGATCATCGTTCACTTCGGAGCTCCAACTCTACCTGAAGATTGCCCCCGAGATCTGAAGTGCCAAATTACGTGGAAGTCATCAGTTCAAACATGTGGCGCTCTCATCAGTTATGACACCTGGCATCCAACTGGCGTCGACACATGTCACTTCTCTTTTCATGATACGTCAACATAGTGACATCAGACCACCGCGTCAGATCACCCTCTGAGAAGTGTTCTTGTTCAGCGCCAAAAGTAGCGCCATCTCCAAGTGCGGTTAGAATGATCCTAAAGTTGGTAGGCGGATAATATTTAGTGGTGGCCCTAAATTTAGCAGGTACGCGTAGATCGCGACCAAATCAACGACCACACTCCATTGCGAGGACACAACATGCTCGAACGATAAATTTTTTGAGTGGTCCCACAATCGAAACCGCAGTATAGTAAAGGAGTTACATGGTAGAAGATGGTGAATTGTGGGCTCAAAAGCGGTGTGAATACAAAATGCCTTTGACAACCCCACAATCATGTGCTTATATAACGACAAATCCCAGAGTAGTGCATGGCATCCCCTAGTCGTTAAGCCTCATCCTGATCCCGATGAGAGATCAATTAATGAAAAAGGAGTGGTGGTTGAAACCTCGACTCACTCCATAAATAGAAGGCGTGGAGGATCTGGTCGTGGAGATAGAATCGTTACCTCGAGGTACCACGATGGACGTTTTTTCCTGCTGGCCCATGCTGAGCTGAGTTTCCAACGGACAGGAGGATACATGCACAGTCTAATAGAAGAAGGCGCAAACATAAAGCTTTGAATGGGATGGCCGGATCACACTCCTGGAAGTTGTGGATTGATCTGATATAAATAGATCATTTTAGATTTTGTAATGTGGGGTGGGGGGGGTGTTCTTCAGAGGCTGGAGAGCCGAGAGAGTTTTTGGAGCAGGGCTCTATATATATATATATATATTTTTTATGCATGAGGTTTTGGGTTCTAAATATATGTTATTGAAGATTCATTTGAATCGTTTTTATCAGACTGTCTTCTTAATTTATGCACTATTTTTGTTTTCCTTCCTATCCAAATGTAATCTCTCTGATTTATGGATCCTTGAGGCAATGTAGGATATGTTGCTATCATGCCCATCTTTCATGGTTCATCATATTTTCTATGTTTTTCTTATTGTCTGAATGCAATCTCTCTAATTTATGGATCCCTGAGGCGATGGAGGATTTGTTGCTATCATGCCCATCTTTCATGTTTCGTCAGATTTTCTTTGTTTTTCTTATTGTATGAATGTAATCTCTCTATTTTATGGATCCTTGAAGCAATGGAGGATATGTTGCTATCATGCCCATCTTTCATGGTTCGTCAGTTTTTCTTTGTTTTTCTTATTGTATGGATGTAATCTTTCTGATTTATGGATCCCTGAGGTGATGGAGGATCTGTTGCTATCATGCCCATCTTTCATGGTTCGCCAGATATTTTTTGTATTCTTCTCGTCGTCACCACTTAAATCCTTTTGTCTGATAGGCGGTTTAAATGCCTTCCTTATTCACAATACTTATGACTCCATAGCCCAATGGTCTCGAACTAATCTGCAGCTACTTATGTTATCTTTTCCTCTCTCTATAGTCTCATTGATCCACCTCTTCAAACCATTTAATCCTTTACTTTATTTTGATGGGTACTGGGCTTATCCTCTTGCAGTCAGAGGGTGACTCTCAGTGCTAACAAAAGATAGGACTTGCTCCTCCTGATCCAACATGGAAGGCTCATAGAGTTTGAGATTCTCCACATTCACTACTAAATTAATGTGCATGTATGGGGGTACACTGAGTCTGTAGGCATTATCTCCCACCTTTTCCAACACCTAAAAAGGACCATACTATAGAGCCTTGATATTCTTATCAGGACCTTGTAGCCTTTTCTTATTCAAATGTAACCATACTCTATCTCTCACTCTAAATGTTCTCTCTGTTATGTGTTGGTCATGTCTAGCCTTGTACTCTTCCCGTGACTTTTTCAATTTCTCTTGTACTTGCAAATGGTTCTGTGTGATCTTCTCAACAATTTTTTTTCCCTTTAATGCATATCCTGTGAGGTCCTCCCTTACTCCTCCTTGATGTCCATATACAACATCTAAGGGTGAAGGTGGAAAATACCCAAAGAAAATTTCAAAAGGTGACTTACTAGTAGAAGTGTGGAATGCTATGTTATACGTGTGTTGTATATAGATCAAATTTTCATATCAGGGCTTTGAATGCTTTTGATTGTAACCCTTCAAAAGTTGTACCAAAGTCTCATTGACTACTTTCATCTGCCCATTTTTCTGTGGATGGAATGATGTATACCTCTTCAACTTAGTGTCCATATTCTCCCACAATGTAGTCCAAAATGCACTGAGAAATATGGTATCCCTATCTAAGATGATGTCCTTGGTATCCCAAAGTGAACCCATATCTATTCAAATAACTTGTTTTTTGCTTCTTTTCCATTGATGATCTTTATACGAGGCATGCGATTGCACATTTTGTTGAACCTGTCAACTACCACAAATAAATATTCATATCCCTTTCTCGTTGTTGGTAAACCTCCTACAAAATCCATGGAAATATTTTCCCAAGATTGAGTGGGTACATGTAAGGGATGGTATAGACCTTGCTTCCTGTTACTGGGCTTGCTGGTACAACAAAGTATACATCCTCTAATATATTGTGATACATCTTCTTGCATTCTAGGTCAGTACACATACCTTTGTAAATTGGAAACTATTTTCCTAACACCAAAATGTCCTACAACCTTGGAGGTGTGAGCCTCTTTGATAAGTTGCAATCATTCACCTTTAGGGACATAGATCTTGTCAAGCTTGTAGAGTAAACCATTCTGGAAATGATAGTCGTCCTTGTTGTCACCTTCTCTATGAATTTATCCCTATAGCTATTGAAACACCTCCTTGAAGTCCTCATCTTCTACGTATTCATCTTTGTATGCATCATGGGTAAAATGATCCATGTGCATCAGAGTTCCCAAAGTTTTAATATTGGATGTGGGTGGCCGTGAAAGCATGTCTATCAACTTATTTTTGCTACCCTTATTATACTTAATGACTAGACGAAATTGTTGTAAAAACCCCATCCACTTGTAATTCCTAGTTTGTTGTAGCTTACTCTAGGCCTACACATACTGTAGTGGCTGGTGATCTATGTGGATGATGGTCTCCTTGCCCATCAGATAGTGCTTCCACTTTTTAATAGATTTTACCAAGGCATAGATCTCCTTGTCGTAGGTAGGGTATTTGAGAACCGTCCCATGAAATACTTTAGAATGATAGCATACGGGCCTTCCTCCCCACACCAATATTTCTCCCATGGCATATCCACTTGCATCTGTCTCCACTTCGAAGGGATTATGCAAGTTTGGTAGTGCAAGCAATGGTGCTTGACTAATGTTTCTTTCATCTCATCAAAGGCCTTATGTTGATTCTTATCCCACTGAAAACTCTTACCATCAATTGTTATGGTGTGGAGTGGTGCAACCACTGCTGAAAATGAAGCTATGAACTTTCACAAGTATTTTGTTTCCCCAAAAAAAATCCTAACTTCGATGACATTTGTAGGAACTCGCCATTTTATGATGACCTCCATCTTCACAGGATCTATATTGAGCTCCCCTCCAATGAACACATACCCCAAATACACCGAAGAATGTTGAGCAAACTCACATTTCTTGAGATTGGCCAGTGGTTGGTGCTTCTTCAGAGTCTCTAACACCTGCATAAGATGTGATGTGTGCTCCTCCCGGGTAGCACTATAAACTAGTATATCATCCAAATAGACAATAACAAATGAACCTAGATAAGAGCATAAAACAACATTCATTAGTCTCATAAATATAGTCGGTGCGTTGCATAAACCAAATGGCATAACCAACCACTCATACAAACCTTTCCTTGTCTTGAAAGCAATCTTCTAGGTATCTTATTTTTTGAATCGTACCTGGTGATATCCTAATTTCAAATCCAACTTAGTGAAGTACTTGGCGTGTTGCAACTGGTCCAACAGATCATCGATCCTTGGCAGGGGGTACCGATTCTTGAGTGTAATATTTCTCAATGCCCTGTAATCGATACATGTTCTCCAAGTCCCATCCTTCTTGGGCACAATTATGATGGGTGACCCACAATGTGAGGTACTTGGTCGAATCACACCCTGCTCCAACAATTGATTCAATTTCTTCTTCACTTCATTTGCTTCCAGAACATACTATCTACACAACCCAATATTCGACAATGGGAAGTCTGGAAATAATTGTATTTCATGCACCACTTCTCTCTTAGGTGGTATCCCTTTAGGCTCATGGAACACTCCTTTGTATGCCTATAACAAATCCTCCAATTGATTTTTCTTCTCTTTAGCACACCCCTCTAGAGATGCCTTCACTCTCATTGACTCGTCATCAGATTAATTCTCTCTTAAGAAAAGAAAAACATATTTCTTACTAGAAATAATCAACTTATTGGTTTGGTTGGGACTTACCAGTGAGATATTTGACTTGTCTTTATGTGTGTTGATGATGTAGTACTTCCCATCCTTTATCAATCGATATTGGTTGGCTCTTCGCATGAATATTGCATCCCTCATATACATGTAGGGGATTCCAAACACTACTCCACATACATCAAGGGGTACTACATCCAATTCCAATTCATCAATAAAATCATCACTTACAACAAATTTAATCTTACACTATTTTGTTACCTTTATCTCTGCATCCTTGTTTACCCAACCCAATGGATAGGGGCTAGGATGATTGTGAACCTCCAATCCAAGCTTTCTGACCAGATCCACTACTATGACATCATCCTATGAACCAGAGTCAAATAGAGCATCTATCTTAGTCTTCTTGACCTGAATCTTAATGTGGAAGAGCTTGGTCATCTCCTTCTCTTCTTGGTGATGAAGGCTACTTAGATTCCCATCCTTCTTCACATATGTGCAAACAATATTGTCATCCACATCCAAGATACTTTCACCCTGATTAATTGAATCTGTGGCTAGAAAGTTCTTTTTCTTTTTGTCCTTCTTGCGGTTCTTCGGGTTTAGGTGTGGATGTAGTTTCTAACATTTTTCCTCGATGTGGCCATCAATGTTGCAATGATTTCAATGGTTGTTGGGATCTTTGCACTAATGTGTAGTGGTTGTTGTCTTCTTATCTTTTCCTTATTTCCACTTCTTCTTTCCCTCCTTGGAAGCTTCCTGGTGCTCTTTCTGCTTCAAACCACTTGGTTGCCCCTTCTTTTGTCCTATGTTTTCCAGGTGTTATGCCTATACACATGCATCATCCACTTCCCTTGGCTTGAAGAGCATCATCTGCGTTCATAGATGAATGTGTAAAACCCACAAATACTTAAGGAGTACATTTAGGTTATTGGGAGAAATACTTATAATGATGGACATATTTTTGAACTCAGTGGTGTACTCCTGTACACTCCTCTTCTGCCTCTGCCTGAAGTAGTGCCACTGGATCCATTGGTCCTCTACATACCCAATAGGATGGAATTTGGACTTGATGAGGGTTTTTAAGTCCTCCCACCTAGTTACTAGTGGATCTCCCTCCAACCTAAGTGTTTATGTGTGATTTTACCACCATGTTAAAGCATGGCCCTCTAACTTCAATCTAGCAAATGAAATTTTTTTTCTGTTTATCCATATGGTGAACACTAAAATAAACTTCTAGTTGTTGAACCAACGATTCAGTTTTAATGCATCGACATCACCTTGATATGGATTTATGTCCACTTTTTCTTCCATATTGAATAGGGACCGTGAAGGGTTCACGACACTTGAAATTGGCTACTCTTTCTTGGATTCTTTCCACGACTCCTTTCCTGAGTTTTTCTGATCTTTCGATTTCCCCTCCAATCTATTCTCTGAGTTAGAGCCTTCATCATCTCCAAATGGTTCAGGCTTGCTTGCTAGAGCTACCATGAGGAGGTTCATATTGTGATTGATGTCGGCAACTTGTGCTTCCAACCTCTCAAATATCTCTTCTGCTAGATCTTGAGGGCTATTATGAATAGACTCGTTCACCATGGCTAGGGTTTATGTGACTTCTCTTTAATCCGATTCCTAAATCGTGCAACTTCCCACAAATACCTTAAAGAAAAACTCGCTCTGATACCAATATGATCTGTAACTATTGTGGATATTCCACTAGAATAGTTTGTCACAACAGATCTAATAAAACACTGAAAATATTTACTATTAAGGTTATTTTTTCTTTAGATCTCCAGAATATTTAGTTACTAATTTTCTACTTATGCATGAAATAGATAAAATGCGAAAAATAGAGAACAATAAAATACAATCACACCATCCACAAATAGGCATAATATATGACCTGGGAAACCCAATACAACAGAAAACCCAACTAAAAGGTGAGGTTTCTTTGCTTTCTTTTCTCTGGTATAGAAATGATGCAAGTACAAAGAAATAGGCATTGTCTGTGGAGTTTCCTTTGACTTGTGGCCTGTATGGCTGCTACAAAATATCTCCTCCTCTGTTATGTTCATAGAATACCACTCTTAAATGTTTTTCTCAACTATGCAACAAGATACAATGCAAAAGAATGGAACCCCTTCTTCTCCTAATGGTCTGCTATTTAACATAGCCCAATAGCCATCTAGGGGTAGGTTTTTGACTTCCTCAACCTTCAATTGTGAGAAGGTTTTGGAACTTCTAGAATGTTCTTAGAAAATCCACTACATGGCTAGCCCCACATGTCTAAGTAATGGAGGCTGACATGGCATCCATTCGCACCATGGTGATCAATACAGTAAGGTCAACTTGCAGGAGGCATAAATTTCTCATACAAACTCCAATTGATGAACAATATGCAATGTTGGAAAGGTACTGATGTCTAGAATTTAGAATATTCCTCCATAGTAAGGTTGGGAGAAAAAAATATGTTGTTTGATGCCTCAAAATGGCTCTAGAATATTTCAGATAGTTTTTTGGACCCAAATTTCCAAATTTGGACCAACCGCCAAAATGGCCCTACAAGCTGATTCCTCCAATTTTTCCACCCAAAAAGTACTGAGATAGATGTAAAATAATATAATGATCCAATATGGATCATTTTTCCTCTATTTTGAATTCTTGCAAAAATCAAATGCCAAGTGCATTTCAATCACTAATATGCACCATTTTTAGTCATTTTATTGTATGCATAAATCATTACATAATACACAAGAAAACAATTTTATTAGAAGCATTGGTCTATTCATCTCATTTTCATAAATTTTAGTAGACATAAATATATTTTTTTATTAAGGGATGAACCTGTTAGAGTGTCCCTATCTTTATGATCTTGTTCAATAAAATATTTACTTTCGACAAGGCATTTTTGGAGTGATTATGAAACAAAAACAAAATCCAGAAGGCTCACCACACCTTTATTTACAAACATCTTGTACTTACATCATTACCTCACTGAGTCAACTAGACAACGATCCAAGTACAATCTCTATTATGAATGTAAGTGCTTATGTTCTAGAATCACCTAAGTTTATACTTGAATCATTCTTTGGTTGACTCAACCAGAAAACAATGCAAGTACAAACACATTTATAAATAGAGGCGTGGTAGGCATTCTAAATTGTGTTTTTATTTGTAGCCTCTACCTATGTTAAACATATTGTAGAACTTATTAACATAGAGTCTATAAAGTTTCGGTTGTAGGTTCTTGTTCCCTTTGCAATATATTTGATGATGAACAACTCTTTCTGTTATAGTAAATTTCTTGTAGACAAGATCTAAGTTAGTGCTTGTAGTATCTCTTAATGCACTAGTTGCAATTGAAAGATATGATGCATCACATGCTACACTAAAGGTAGAGGCTTCGATTGTAAAAACATTGTTGGATCTTTATAGGTGCCAACAATGTGAAGAAGTAACATCATGGTTACTTGAAGCTTTATTCATTAATAGAAAAATACAAGATGTGAAAGTAGCAAACCATGCAATTTCTCCTTTTTCACAAATATTTACACGAAGACACAAAATACGGGAACCTAATCCACCCAACTTGTAGAGCACCTTGCTTCTATGGGTATAATCATTTGACTCATTACTACAAAAATTAAGATGCATATTTTGGTCACGATTCAAATGCTTGTGTTTTTATTTATAAGTTGAAATGAGACATTCAGCATGAAGATGTTGTAGGATTTTCTCATATCATGTGTACCTTTATTATTACAAAATTGTACTTTTCAAAGGAGTTTTTAACTATATTTATTTATTTTCCAATTATGAATATCATCGTATTATATTTCCTTATTATAGAATTCTTTTGAAGACAAGTAGTTAATTGAACTTATTCACATTTGAAAGTGACAATAGTTTGGAGAAGAGTTGACTAAAAAGAAAAACAATATGGTCAAGTGGCCAGTTTAGGCACTATAAAAGCATTGTCAACTTACAAAAATCAACCTTTTGTTATGGATAATGATTTTCACTATATTGCTTCATGTTGAATACCTACTAAGAAGACTAGATTAGAAACTTTCAGTTCCATATCTCTATTTAATTATAATTTTCAAATTGTTGTGGTGTGCCTACGATAAACATTCTATATGAAGATGTCATATAGAAGAAATTCCATATCGATCCACTCTAAAGATGAAGTGTCATTATATGAATTCAATTTTCCATGCTCAATCTTATCTACAAACCGTTATTGACAATTTTCAATCCTGTTATCTCTTCTATATGAAAATACATATTGTTGATAAGTTATGATGTTCATCTCTACTCATTATCAATGTTAATCTTATTGAATTTGTGGGCTTCTAGAATTACCTCGACTAATTGCTACTACAATGTTTTTGCATGGATAACATATTTGTGAACAATTAAGAGGTGCTTATGAGAGATCGAGGTCTTTCAATTCTTATGAGGATGGTGTGGTTATACCATCCAAATAAATTGACTTTAATGATTATGGGTGCACTTACCATTTGTCTTAATTTTTTTTGAATGAATAGGTTCCAATAAAACTGGGCCTTGTATTTGCAAAGCTAAGTTAATACATAATACGTTCAAAGCATGTGTGCAAGATGGAAATGATTGTTTCTCTATATCCTCATGTATATCATAAAAGGGAGGAAAAGATAGGAAATACAATTATCCTTTCAAGAATAATGGACTTATTCAGATGCAAGTGCAAGTATATGATCATATAGGGACTCCCATAGAGAATAAACTAGAATCCATTGGGACATGTTAAGGTTTCCCATCTAAAGAGTAGAAGTGAAGGTTTCTATGATCAAAACTTCAACATGAATTTGAATGAGTGGAAATTATTATCTCAATCAATAAATATTATCTTTCATGAAATTTAATTTAGCATGTATATCAAGTAACATCAAATCTCCTACTAAGAAAAATTTATAGATAAAAACTACAAAATACTTATTTGCTTCATGAAACCTATAAATGTAAATGGTTATAAGCAAAGAATGCATCATTACCCAAGTTAAAATATGCAAAGGGATGCCAACTAATCCTCAAAAGTATATCCATATTATCTATAGTAGAAGGCACCTACAATTACAATGTAACAAGAATCTTAACATCTTACTTTCACAAGAGAAATCAAAGGAATGATCACAGGTTTAAGTCTACAAATGAAACAAAATAAAAAAGGTCTAAAAAAAAATCATACAATGAAGAGAAGGATGTTAGACATGGAAAATAGAGTGTAGAACAAAGCTTACAGGTTTTGAAAAGGCATATGGATTGAATGGAGATTTCTCCCCAAGTTGAAGACCGAAAGATGATGTCTTCAACCATTCATCCTGGTATCTACAAATGGATATCAATACTATAACAACAAAGCATATGGTATAAAAAAATGTAAACTCAAAATAAAATTTCAACATTTGTAACTTTGATTCTAGTAACTAAGTTGGGGCCTTTAAGTAATTTCATCCAACCTTTCTCCATTTGACATAGATAAAGTTTATACACCCCAATTCTTGTTACTATGTTGAAATTCACAAACAAAGACATGTAAATGATGCATGTATATAGCATTATTCTAAAATCAAATCAGTGATGGATCGAATACATTTAATAGAATAACAATAATTTAAATAAACCAATACATTTACTAGAGATTAATCCAATGCATTCACTAGAAGTATGTACACATTATAAGTAACTCTTAAATTTTACTTAGAAATGATATACTAAAATAATAGTAGATAAGCCAAACTATAAAAATTACTTAAAGAAAAATATATGATATTTGAGACTATAAGCATGAAATATGTCACATAACATTAGAGTGAAAAATGTGTCAAATTAATGTTAGAACAAAAATATGTCACTTAATATGAAAGTAAAAATTGTGTCACATAATGTCACAGTAAATAAATGTCACATAATATCACAGTAAAAAAATGTCACATGATATCATAGTCAAGTTTCTAATTAAGACTCCTTGTAGTTCATTTTTTTTCATTCTATTTGTACAAACTAGTAAGAGCTTGAGATGAAAGATGATGCAATTCATCTTCTATAGTTTCTCGACAATTCAATTAATGAATCATACTAGACATTCACAAATGTTTCTTTCCATCAATGCAATTTCCTAGAAGAAAATCAAATTAAACAAGTTGGTGTTAGTGGAACATAAAAGTTAACAATTTTTTTATGAAACATTTTAATATAGTTCAAGATATAAAAAAAAAATTGTACCATCAACCTCATGACCATGACCAATTGAATCCTCGCCATCCCTACCCTCATCTCCATTATCACCACCTATATCATGATCAATTCCATCGTTGGAAACACTCCCAACAACATTGTATATGTCATCTTAATTTTGTCCTTGCTATAACAAATATATACGGTATATGTTAAGAAGGTTAGAGTCAATAATATATATTACAATACCTTTAAAATCACATTTAGAAAAGAATTTGGACCTTGACTCTAACTCTCAATTTCCCCGACCCACCATACTTCAAATCTACCATGGCCTTGTAGCCCTCTTTTGCAGCTACTTAGAATTATTCTTTCGTTATTTCTTCTCCATTTTCCTGTAAGTATTTGGTTATTACCATTGGAAAATATAACACAATTGGAATCAAGTTGAACATAGAATCAAATATAGTATCATCATTACATAAATGAATCCATTTCATGTTGACTTACCTGTCAAGTTTTAACCTTGATGTACCCTCCCGCACCAAGGTGATGGTGACCATATTTATCAATTATAGCCTTGGATATCTCTTCAATGTCCTTCAACTTGTTAAAATGTTCAAGTATTTGTTTATAAGAATTCTATCACAATCAATAGTTTTATATCAATTTTTGGGGGATGGAATCAATGCCTAGTAGTTGTTGGTATTTTCCTGATTTCTCAAGATATTTTTCTCTTAGATTGACTCTTACACTTGCCCACTCTTGTTTCAACATCAAAAATGGATTCTCATAGTGAGGGCTATTGACTAACTTCCTTCACAATGTCTCTTGTATCTTGCACAAATGTTTTCTAGAAAATCTTTTGTTCATTAAATATTGTTCCATATCAGTGCACAATGTGATTCCTAAGCTCTAATATCAATTTTTCAAGTCTCCAGAGCTATAAGAAATTCTATGGATAGGGTTGAAAAGGCTATGTTCCTTCTCATACAACTCATCATAAAATTTATTGCTCCTTGGAAGTTGTCTTTCCTTTAAGAGCTCAGTCATTGTCCATATGCAAGTCCATGGGAATTTTCCTTGTGATACAAACAATAGTAATTAGGGGACTAGAGTAGGAACTACTGGGACTGATGTCTTGGCCAATGGACATGCGATGAGATGGAGTAAGAGGGTGTTCATGTGTGTGTCTTGCAATGGAGGATTCGGGTTGTTTGTGGGTGTGATGTCACGAGATGAAGGTTGGGGATTACTTATGGGTGCAGTGTCATAATATGTAGATGGAATGGTGGATGGTACATGTAGTGGTGGATGAGATTATTACTAGGACCAACTTGTTGATCAATAGCATGAGCATAGTCCATAATTTGAAGCAATAAATAAACAATTGTCATTTTTTGAAACTAGAAAAGAATTGTTGATTTTACTAATCAAAAAATTATTATGTTCACCAAATTTATTTTCTTATTGTTTAGTGATCCATTCTTCTTACTAACTTATCTTTCTCCTAGTGGATTTAAAGAGTATCGATTTTTTTTAGACATAAATATAGATTTGTTATCTTCTCCGAATCACACTTTATTAGAAGATAAGGTTCAAGGTCACAAAGTATATCATCATCGATGTTATTCCCTATGGACATGGGTTCAACCTAGCAAGAAACATTAAGTAGGTAGTTCTTTCATTTCAACATTAAATATGG
>JZKD02S1094580.1:912-13094 GCA_000966675.3 Picea glauca
TGCCACGTGTCACCCTGTGAGTGGTGACACGTGTCACCTTGATATTGGTCCGACCGCCTGCCAAAAGTGCCAAATCAGCATGACACGTGTCGCGTCCTGGTGACGCCACGTGTCCTGTACAGAAGCCGCCACGTGTCCTGTACGGACTGACATGTCAGCACTGTACGGCCTGCCACGTGTCGCGTCCCCAATCTGCCACGTGTCGTCATCTTCGTCTGCCATGTGTCACCTTCTGGTTGGCCCACGTCAGCTGTACGGCCCTGCCACGTCAGCTGTACGGACTGACACGTGACTGTACGGACATGTACAGTCAGCATCCCAAAATTTATCTGTTTGGCTTTTCGGACAGAACGCGATATCTTCCTCATACGGACTCCGTTTGTGATAAAAATTATACCACCGGATTCAGGAAGACGAGACGGACGCAACGGCACAGGTTTCGTTGTATTCCAAGCACTTTCATTTTTGAGCATTTTTAAGCCCTATCAGGCTTTTGGATCTGTTTTCAGATCATTGGGAGTCCAATTTACCTCTGTACATTTTTCCTCAAACTCACCATTTCCTCAAATTTTCTCTCAAATGTCAAGCTCGCTACTTTCCCGGCCAAAGAGCCATTGCCTCCTCCTCCGGTGAAACATTGTTCACAATTACCTCTGAAGCCATCGACCAAATGTTGCAGATCCCTAGAAATGACTCAGCCATCTCGTTCTTTGTTGAATCCCTAAATGACCTTTACCAAAACCTGACTTCCCCCAAAGAGCCCAGATCTTTGAGATTTTCCTCCCAGAAGATGCCCAATTTCCCAAGAAGAATTCACCTTACTCATCTTCCATTTTCATTTTCAAATCCAACCAGATCATATCCATGATTTCTTACATGTTAGGTTATTACTCGAATGAATGAGTATATGAACCTATTTTAGGTTTTCTATCCATATTTTCTACAAAAGAAAGAGTTTCCATTAAATTCAATTTCAGTCAATTTTTGGTTGATAATATTCATGATCAGTTATTCAAGTTCCCAACTGAAGGAATTTTCAGATACTCTTCATTTCTGGTCTACATGTTTTTATTTTACCAATCATATAGGTTTCCCTACGCACTTCAGAAGTTAAACTAGGAAGGAATCCCATAGTCAGTGACATCATGAACCTCATTGGTGAGGAAAAATTCAACAGGGTACAGCTTGAAGGACTTCATATATCAATTCATTCATCTAGTTGTTTGTATGTTGAACAACAGCACAGAGCCAAGGATCGGTGAAGAAATTCAGAAGGTTTTTCACCTATCTGATCAATCTAAGACAGGCGATTGGTATTTATACCAAAACCATACAGAGATAAGAGTATATGGGTGTGAGTTTCCTCCTTACAGATTGCCCAAATACCTACCAATGAGGATTTTTTCACTAGAGTATATAAGGCAAATGGTGAATTCATATGATGTTCACTTTGTTGCAGCAAAGAAAAACTCCCAACTCAGAATCAAAACCCAGGTTGAACCTTTCATCTACGACAACAAATCAACAGGAGAAGAAGAAGATAGCTTCTTGAAAAAAATAAGGTTTCCTCTGAGTTTCATTTGGGCATATGACCCATTTGGTGTCATTTCTAAACTCATAATCGAACAAAATAGCACTCATTATGTTCACACATAGAGGCCAGAGGTGGAAAGATACATGAACCATACAGAGTGGTAGGAGAACACATTTCAATAACCAGAGGAGCAATCTATCTCTGTAACCACTTCACAGACTAATACACCCCAAAATTAAGCAGAGAAGAGATCAAGGAAGGAGGTTTCTCCTTCAGTCACAGAGGTATCAGCTGAGGATTTTGAGGTATACAGAAAGAGGGATAAAACCAGTCATACAACATGTTTTCTCAAGGAGGGAGAAATGCAGTCCACCATAGTATTGGAGGGACCACACTCTTCAACCCATTCACACAGCATGTTTACAAGTTCTCCATCATTACCAACATCTCAAAGAAACCCAGACACTACTCTGACAGTTGAATCATCTCATGGGAAAAAAGGGTCTAACATTTTTGACAAATATAAACAGATCAAGCAAAAGAATGAGCTCTTCAACAGTAGAACCTACACTCAATTTTGGAAGCAGACCTCCATTGCTCAACATAGACTGATGTCATCTTTTGACACAGAAAGAGGAAGAATGAAAATGGCATTCTTACAAGCACAATTTGCCCATTCAAGAATAGTTGCAGACTACAAAAGGACTGTTATTGAATTTGATGTAAAAGATGTCCATCCAGTGGACCACATGGATATGCATAGACATATAAGAGAAACGATATTATCAACTTTGAAAAATACCTCAATGATTGCTTCTAAGTTGCGTGTATCCCTAAATAATATCCATTCCCAATTAAAGTTGGAGAAGATCTCTTCTTTGGCCAAGGATAACAAAATAAAGTCATTAGAATAATTGGTTTTTAAAATTGGGTATGATCCAACAAATGTCAAAGAAGTAGAGGAGTTGTTAAAAAAGAAGAATGTTGATATAACATCTCTTAGAAAGCAGTTGAAGCTTCCAACTATAGAAGACTCAAAAACCAAAGAAGTGGTTGATACTGAAAGTCACAAAGAAGAGATGTTAAAGTTAATCATGGAACAAAATGCACAAATAAGGGAAATGGAAGCAGAAATGGACAAGATGATAAAAGAAAAGGAGAAAAATGTGTAGTTGGCCATGATCCCACTGGATGCAGTGCCTCTGATAGGGATCAGAACAACAAAAGGGTCCACATCAGTAGCAATTCCAGCAGCAATCCCATCAGCAATCCCAGTACAAGTCTCAGATGCATCTGATAAACTTGTAAAGTCCATGGAAGATATGTCCATACAAGGGGAAGAAATCAAAAAATTACAAGAAGAGTTAAAGACATTGCAAGAATTGAAATCAATGTTCCAGGCTAGTCACCAGGCAAAGATGCATAAGTCTCAAAGACTCAGTCAACAGTTACAACAATTAGGGAAAGAGACTGCCATGGCTAATACCTTAGCCCAAGCTAAGGAAAACATATGGATAGATATCAGCAAATCCATGTCAGAAATTTGGCCCTCCATACAGATCATTTTTTAGCAACATGAATTAGTACAGAAAGCCAGGGGAGAAATTGAAATCATCGAGGAAGAATTGGGAGAAAGACCCAAAGAGGCCACATAACTTATCAGATTTCTAAAATACAAAAACAAACAGGAGTTAGAAGAATTGGAGATTGAGGACAGAACTGAAACCATCCTTGACATCAAGAAGGTTCTGACCAAGAAAGGCCTAATGTTGCAGTTGGAAGAAAAATCTCAAGTGATGGACATAGGTGTGCATCGGTTCTTCAGTAAGTTTGAGGTGCTACAAAAGAAAGGGCTTCCTGGATTGTTAGTACTTAATGACAAATTGATCACTCTGCCTGATTACAAATAGAAATTGAACACAGTGGCAAAAGACAGTTCAAAGTTTGCAGGGATATAGGGAAGCATCAATGGTAAAGCTTTCCTAGAGACACTACAATTAGACTTAATCATTCAGCATGAAATCAATCATATATTCATCACTAAGCCTACCTTTTCCAAATACACATATATGGATGAAATATCCAGGAAATTACTCAAGATTTCCATCCCAAGTAAAAAGAGGTGGGAATATATATGTGCATTACTTGAGTAAAGACAGGTTTTGTGTTCTAGTCAACGAGGAGCAGTAGCTATCCAAATTCAAAGAGATGATTCATCAACCACTTCCACCAAATAAACACTAGAGATTCGAGCCAATCTGCAAAATCCCTACATTTTGTATTTAGAGATTTAGTTAGTTAGATCATTTATGACAGGATCTATTGTAAATAGTTTCATAAAAACTTCTCTCTTCGAAGTATTATGGGTTGATTTTTTCATCCAAAAGCTATTGTGTAAATTTTCAAAGGATCAACCAGTAATAAAGAGGCTTATTCATAGGATTCTTGTGTCGGACTGTTGGTGATGTGATTTCTCTCTTTGTCAAATGTTTTTCCATTCTCTGTAATCATTGCATGTGTTTCCAATTTTAATCATTAAAAGAAATTTAAAGAACATAATTTAGTTCATTATACTTTGTCTCTAGTTTTTCAATGATATTCATGTTGTTCATCTGAAACTAAGTAAAGGAATTCTTAACTGCTCTTCTAGTTAGTGGATTTCTCTCATTTTTTCCTCTTATTCATTTCATTTAATTTAATTAGATCCAAACAGTTTTACTACCATGCCCTGTGGAGAAAACCTTATAAAAGTTGAAATCAATCATTATCTTTAAGTACAGACCCCATAGCCCAATGGAAAATTAAGCATTCTTTCAGCCATATATTTCAGACAAACAAACATTGAAATTTCATAACTAGCCTAACACTCTAAACTCAAACAAATCTAAATCATATGGAGAGATCCATCTCTGAAGCTGGCAGGGCTAGATCCCAGCTTCCAAAGTGGTTTGGTAGTTCCTATGTATTTTATTCTACAACCTATGAAAATTATAGAGTGCTAACATAACACACATGAATATAACCATCCTCCTCAAGATCCAAACCATGTACAAGATATCAGTGCCACATGAGATAACCATCTCCTTAAGGTGTATGCCACATTAATCAACAACAATTCCAAGGTCAAGAAGCCTGTTATAGAAATCTCTCTAAATGTCACCAACCAAATAGTATAATATACAACTAAGGGAATAGATTTCACCATGCACTCCACATCACATTAAGACACCCAAAATATAACACTCTTCACCATTAAGATCATGTTTGACCTTTCTTTGCTCATCGCCTAAGGAAGATAAATAAAAATAGATAAAATTATTTGGCTCATGGACATACTTGTAAGGTCTCTTTGTCATGAAGGCTACTCTACTCTTGATCAATATGATCATGTTCAAGATGAATATTTTCATTCAATCCTAATGGAATACTTTCTTCGGGATGAATTTCACCTCCTTCCTCTGGAATTTTTACATTCAACCCCTCCAACAACTACTCAACTTGATTTTCAACTCCATATTGGAAATTAAAAATCACTACATGTTGTACCTTTTATATCAATAAAAATTCTTCATTATGATCTTCACACTATTTTCTCCTTCTTATAGATCACATTTTGACCATAGGTATATTGATTCTCAAGTGGAATCCACAACTTGTATCCCTTGACTCCTTTTGAATATCCAACAAATATGCACTTTACTAATTTGTTGTCAAGTTTTTTCCTTAGTTGACTTAGGTACATGCATGTAAGATTCACATCCAAAAACCTTGAGATGTTAAATAGAACCCTTATCTTCACGCCAAACCTCTTCTAGTGTCTTGTCACCCCAAAATGAACTAGGTGACTTATTTGTAAAATAGTTTGTTGTAGCCACACCTTCGTACCAAAATATTTTTCCCAAACTACATTTTTCTTTCATGCTCACAGTTTATCCATCAAGGTTTGATTCAACCTCACAGCAACACCATTTTTCTAAAAAGTATGTGAGGTGGTATTCTAATTTTCAATAACTTGAGATTTTCAAAAGAACCTGAACTCGTTAGAACAATATTCATGCCATTGCTACTTCTCAAAGTCTTCACCTTCTTCTGACTTTACCTTTCAATGAAGGCAAAAAAGTTCCTAAAACTTCAAGTGCATGACTTTTCTTCCTCGTGAAGTAAATCCATGAATTTCATGAGGATTCATCAATGGAAGTGATAAAATAATAAGATCCTCTAATGGATACTACATCCATAGGCCTGCAAATATCAAAATGTGCCAATTCAATCACCTCCTTAGCTTTGTTGTTATTCAAATAAAAATGAACCCTCTTCTACTTTTCGAGAACACATGCCTCACAAAAATAAAAAGAGACCTTCAAATTATCAATTCCATGGACAATTTTGTTGCATAGACCTCATAGGTTCTTTTCACCAAGATGCACCATCTAGTGATGCCATGACATCATGTTTGATGTATTCAATGATATCCCTAATTTGTCCTTTTTAGTTGACATTACATTGCCACTACCCTTGACTTCAGTAGTTACATCCACTTGTAGAAAGTTCCAAGCCAAACATCATTAGCCAAAATCATAGCCCCTCAAACAAATCTACAACATCATTTATATAAGATTACATGAACACCTAGATCAACCATTTGGATCACTAAAAGTAAGTTCCATTTGAATCCCAATACATGTTACACATTGGGAATATTCTTCACATGTCCCTCTTTGTATAGGAATTTTACACTACCATGTATGACAATCTCATAATTGAATTTATCCCCAAGAAATATTTTACTTCCGTGTGAATTTTCATAATCCACAAACCACTTCCTATCAAGATTTACATGGAAGGAATCTCTTGAATCAATCAACCATGCCTTGTCATGGGTAGTGGTTAAAAAACATGTGATATATGTGTTTCCCTCGCAACTTGAAATCCTAGCAACTAAAACCTCTTCTTCTTTCTCCTTCGAAGGATCAACATTGAGTTCACTCCCCATGTGCCATTTTTAATGGCGCCTCCATAAAATAAAATCGAAATCCTAGCAGTTGAATCCTCCTTATTTGCTTCTTTATCCTTTGAAGGAGAAACCTTGTATTTTATTTTATTGTGCCATGTTTAATGGCACCTATAGAAAATCAACACTTGTCACTTCCTACCTTTCTCAACATATCTTCCTTTAGATATAAATTTCCTCCTAGTATATCTCTAATCATTTCTCTCCTTAGAAAAACCCCTAGTCACAAAATATTCTAAACCAATGTTTATTTTAGAAGTTATTTTTTGTGTCTCCTCCTATAGCAACAGACCCATCATCTCAACAAAGTTGATATTTTCTACATTTATAGCTCCATTGATGGAAACTATAAGGTTCTCCAAAGAATCTGGAAGACTACATAGCAAGGTTATGTGTGCTTTTTCTCTTTTACTTTGTCACTAATAGACTTGAGATTGTTAAGCAAGGAATTGAAGGCATTAAGGTGATCCATAATCCTATCACCATCCTTATCTTCAGAGTGTACAACTTCTCCCACAGGAATATCAAATTCATAAGATATTTAGCATTAAACAACAAGCCAATATTGTCCCAAATCTTCTTTGTTGTAGTTTCCCATAACAAATTATTTAACACAAAATCAGATGAATTAAGACCATCCATAGACCATCAAGGCATTGGAATTATCATTCATCTTGTCCCAATAATCTTTCTTCATAGTGTCGAGTTTTGTGTCCTTAATAATGACTTCCTTCCACTCTCTTTCACTAAGAAGTTATTCCATCTTTAATTTTCACTAATTGAAGTTGTGGCAATTGAATTTATTAGTCTCATGATGTCTAGATTTCATTTCTACTACCACAAATATTATCCTAGCCTTTAAATAAATATAGCTACCTCAAAAATCATTGATGAACCAACACAACACTTGTTGGGTTGATCTTTTCAACATGGAAAATCAAATCTATCTTCCTCTCTAACCACAACCTCAAAACAAGGCCTCGACAAACCAATATTCTACAAACTTGGCTTGGTGACAAAGGCATACCCTTAAATCCAACACTTGTTGTGTTAATATTTTTAACCTGGAAAATAAGATTTATCTACCTCTCTAACCACAACCTCAAAACAAGGCCTCGACAAACCAAAATTCTACAAACCTGGCTTGGTGACAAAGTAATCCGCTTAAACCTAGAGAGAAACCTACAACTAGTGGAGAAGAATCTATAGCACAAAGATATTCAACATAGAGATGAAATTCAAAATAATAGAACAATCATAGCAAAGAAACACACACAGCAATAAAGAAGTTTTTCTCACAGGGATAAATGGTTGTCCGCCTTATTGTTTGTTTTCTTTTATGAAGAATGTCCAAACATAGAAACAACACTTACCCTGAAATTGGGAATACAATCGAGAAACTGATATACTTATTAAACACACGGATGCAATATAGAGATTTACTTACACATTCCATACACAAGTGGAAACTACTAGTTACACAGATGATGTAACCAACAATAGTTTTCAAACTTTCACCATCTTTAAAGTGGATGTTGAGACTCTTTAAGACCATCATTGTTGTGCCATATTTTTGACTAAGTGTTGGCATAGAGTAAACTTTAGTAGAAGATTAATCTACAAGAGCCAAGAGATATTAGAAGCCTATATATATGGTTCTACATAATCCTAAGTATGTGGAGGCTGAGGATTCATTTTATACATACTCTATGCATAGTTCCTCTAATCCTCTATGAATTTCTCTAAAGACACTGACTCTTTTGGATGAGTGAGTTACATCTAGCAAGTTCCCTAGTATATTCCAAAAGATTCCATAATTGCTCCAATCACCTTTATAATTGAGAATTGTAATGATGTAAAGAGATATATTTGAGAGGTTGGCGATTATTATCATTATGGTTGTTAAGAATTTCTTGAACTAGTCAGAGTCTCTGTATTTGGCCATAGCTTGGGTTATATTTTCGGTCAACTTGTTCCTTAGTCTTCTTTTGTTTTCCCTAAAAGGTTTAGAGCGAGCTATCAAGTTTTTGATCCACCTTTTGGTTTCTTGCTTGAATCCMTGTGATCTGCAGTGGGCTTAGGGTCTTTATCAATCTTGTTTTCAGTTTTCTCTTTGTTCATGTTTCTTGATTTATAAAATGAAAAAAAAAAGGAGTCTTTATTTCAGTTTTTCTTTTTAAAGTAGTTCAAAAAATAAAAATAAAAAGAATTTATTTTCTTGCATTTAGTTTGGTAAAGTAGTCAAGGTTGTTATTTTCAAAAGAAAAAGATTCTTCATTTCAAAGTTCTTTTTGATTTCCTGGAATATAAGTAGATTGTAGTCAAACAAAAGCAAGTTTTAGGATTTCTTCATTTACAAGATCCTGAAATATCAATTAGAAAAGTTGAATTTACAAAGAGTTTTTTTTACAAGCTTTGTTTTTTATTTCGAAGTATATTTTACTTTCAAAATGATTTAAAGTTCTCTTCCTTTTTTGTCTCTTCATAACACCATMATTTTCACTACCTCACCCTTTGCGTAAATAAAACCTTAAAATTAACGCTTAATCTAAGAAATATTATACTTTCTGTTTGTAGGGTTCACCGAGTAGTTTAGGGTTTTAGGGSCTTGAATTAGGTGTGAAGAGGAAATTCTTCAAGGCCACTTTAAAACAAACTTTAGAGTCTGAGATAGGGAGTGTTTTAAGTCTACCATCGTAAGAGTTAGTCAGGACCCCCCTCTAACACAAGGGATAAACACAAGGTCGTGTGAAGAAAGGCAGAGGAGATAACCGCCTCAAAGTTGGACTAAACGTAGTGGAGATTGTATATTGAGGGTCTTTCTCGGGAACAATACCGATCACATTTTCCTACGGAGCTTTGTGGACCTCGAATCCGTTCGAGATCGTCAGTTGTCTTCTGGACCAATTGCTTTCCACACCCTTGAAGGGCTTCGGACTTGTTATCCTTCTCATTACGATATCCCGACTGTTGACTGTACTCACCTGGTGACTGACTGCAAGCTGGAAACTTAGTTTCATATATTTTATAGACTTACACAGGTGAATGTGGGGATATACTGTGGTACCTAGGGAAGACGTGGGATCGCACTTCGCGGAGTATAATCGTAGGGTGCTTATGTGTTCGAGTTACACTTACACTGGTTAGTTGCTCTAGTGTCGATTGGCGTAACTCTCCTTCCCACTAGTTAGTCAACTGCATGATTTATCGTTAGGAAAATTGCAGTGTGTGCTCTATGCTCCCTAGTTTTCCATAGTGAATTAGTCATTCATTGCTTTGGGTCTCTTTTGGCACGAGGGTAGACTCGGGGTTCAACGCTACAATAGCGCACCAACAAATCCCTAACTACCGGCCCTTTCGGCAACACCTACGAAGCAGATGAAGTCTCACCCGAGGTAGAGGTAGGGTGGTTGCAAGACTCAAGTGTCTGTAACCTTAGCTAGGACACAAATCTGTGATTGCACTACTTAACAAAGCACTTAACACCGTCAGTTCCTCAATATACAGTCAATAACCACTTCGCTTATAAGACAGAACTTCACAGCATTAACACTGATCCAATGTATTTAAGCACTTATCATAAGTAAATAGGTTAGATATGGTAGATCAAGCACTGAGCATATCCATGTATATCAGATCTATCATTCTACCTATCATTAGCACTAAGCATAAGAATATCTATCTAAACATATCAGAGCACTTAGCATATAACATATGAACACATCAAGACAAATCACAAAGCACATAACACAGTGTTTATGTGGTTCACCCCCACCCTGGGGCTACGTCCACCAACTCTTCTTCTTTATTGTATTCATTCAATCAGTTATAAGCACAAAGCCATAAAAAATCCTTACTCCGCACAGGACACAAGATCGGTGCAGCTCGCTAGATCCTTCTTCCTTGAGTTACAACACTAATCTCTCCACAATATGCTACAAGGACCTGCACTTAGCTCTGTAAGTATTTTACAGTCATGCACAAAGCACTTTCAGACTCTACTCACACTTATCATGCATTCACATCACATAGATGCACTCTTCTCTTCAACTACTACAAACTTACATTACCTATCCTTCTATTTATACATACAAAATAGGCCTAAACATGGGTAAACCCATGGGCCGACATCCCATTCCTGTTACATATTCCCAAAAACCCAAAAAGGGGCCCAAAAGGGGGCTGAGATCCCGTGATCTCTGCTTCATCTTTCTCTCCTCCTTCGACAGACTGTCGAAGTTCCAAAATAGGTCAACATGACCAAGAAATTCCCAAAACTTGGTCAAGGAACAACAGGCCCCCAACACTCACCCATGACTCGTTCTAAGTCACTCTGGTCTAATCAGTTCAGCTTCGAATTCCTCAAGCTTGGCCTGAGTTGATTTGACTTGCTTCTTTGTTGTGGCCTCTTATTCGATGAACTTCTGGATTACTGCATCATTCACTGGCCCTTCTAGGCGTTGTTATGATGTGATGATGAGTTGTTCTAGTTCTTATTCTTGGTTCTCCACCTCTGTAAACAACTGGCATGCTTTATCTTGCATAGGTTGAAGCTGTTGAGTGACTTCCATCACTTTGATTTGAAGCAAATGGATTTGTTGTTGAGATGTGCGTTGTTCATGAGACCTCTTCATTCTATCTATAGTTGACAGGGCCTTCAGTTGCACCTGTAGTGTATCTGCGTGTTTCTTCGCTTCCTGGAGTTGTGACTCTAGCACCTATAATTATGGATTCTCAATGAGGTTCTTGTATGTTTGGGCACTTCAATTACTCAGTTGCTTGCACTCCAAGGCAAGAGCTTTTAATATGTCAATTGTGTTGTGGGCAGTTTCTTCCCATTGATCCCTTACGTCTTGAGGGGTCTCGGGTACAATGCGAAGCTCCAAGTCTGTTATGCATTATTGAAGCTGCTAGATTACTTCTTCGAGTTGTGCCACCTGCTGGGGAACTCTCTCTTAGACCTTTACTTTGATGACTATCACAGAGTGAATTTCTCTGTGAACCATTTCCTTAACTTCGAGTTACTTGGAGAGCAACTATTCCTTTCTTTGTTGTAACTGTACTTTTTCTTCATCCCACTTCGCTTGCAGAGCCAGCTTTTCCCGTTCTGTAGCACTAGGTTTCTCCTCTAGGCCTTTTTGTACTTGCACTAAAGCCTGGGTGGCTTATGTTATCTCCTCCTGAGCTTGTCGAAGGTGAGCTTCGACTATATCAGCAATGCAGTGTAGTTGTGTTGGCTCATCACCTAGTTCTGATGTTCCTATCGAGAGAGGCGTAGTCGAAACTGGGCGGTTGGACTGTATGTCCTGCTGCACCCCTTAGAGCTCATCCTTAATATGACTGAACACCTCCTCCTGCTTAGTTTTTTGCTTCTCTACTATCTCTAGCGAAGCATCGTTCAGTGTTGCGACGATGAATTTGAAGTCATCTGAGGTGAGGGTGGTCTCAAATTTGGTTCTGGTTGCTTTCGATTTCTTCCTCGAAGAAGGTTTCAAAGGGGAAACCTTCCTTTTCTTTGAGGGGTCCTCCTCATCTCTAGGCGTTGTAACTTCACCTTTCTTCAGTTCAACTTTTGCTCCATCTATCTCTCTGCCATATCCTTTTTTCTCTGCTGAGATGGAAGCGGTCTTCACGGAT
>JZKD02S1094613.1:0-13094 GCA_000966675.3 Picea glauca
CAAAAATATTATTCTTGCATGACTATGCATGTGTAGGAAATGATCACCATTCTTGGTTGTCTATGAATGATGGTGTACGTAGAGGAAAATGATACAGATATATAGGGCCAACTATCTTATTGGATGATGTGGCATCTTTAATGATCTATCGGTGTATTCATTATTTATGTGAGATATATTCCCTCATGCCTTTGTTTGATGTCACGGTGTCTTCATTATGGGCCTAAAGGAGATTGAAGGCTTCAAGTTTGTCCACATCACTATATGAGTTGTTCTCCGCTATATTAATTTATTTTCTCGTATAATTTTTTTTTGCAACAAATATTTTGATGGATTTCATTTTCTTTTTATTGTCTTTGTTCTTTTTTTCTGATTTAAGTCTCCCTGATAGGTTTTTGACTTAGTTGAGTCTTTTTGGTGCCTTTAAAATGATATTCACCAGTAGGACATGAGGTTTCTATGTTTAATATATTTATAAGTAGGCCCCATTGAATAATTTTTTGAAAGGGTTACCTTGAGGCATTACTAACTGTACTACTCGATTGGGTCGGATGTCCTTGAACACATATGGTCCCAACCATGCGGTTTCTAATTTCCTTGTTTTTCCTTTGAGCTGACAATCATATTATAATACCAAATCTCCATTACATTGATGTCCTTTTTTCTGAGATGTCGGTCATGCCAGCATTTTTGTTGGATTTTTTGGATTTCCTGATGTTGTTGTGGAAACATTATCTCTTCTTCTAGTTGATTTAGTTGATAGAATCATTTCCATGTGTTAAGTATATGGTCAAATTATAGAGAGGAGGATATCCGACCTGCATTGGCACAAACGTGTAGTGGGATTACAACTTCTTGAACATAAACTAATTTCAATGGTGTTTGAACATTTGATCTTTTATATGTTGTTATGTAAATGCATGGTATTGTTGGGACTTTATCATCCCAGACATATTTTTTTAGTTAGTTATCCCTTTGTGTAGTTTCTTGTTAAATGATTCAACTACTATGTTGGCTTGTGGATGGTATGTAGTCATTTTTCTATGGTCAATTAGGAACTTTCTCAGTAGTATTTAAATTGTGATATTGATAAAGTGTGTTCCTTGATTGCTCATTATTGTGAAAGGACAACCAAATATGGTAATTATGTTTTCATAAATAAATTTTGCAGTTTTTTTCTTTTGTACAATTCTCAACTGGTTCAACTTCTTCCCATTTGGTTAGATACTCAATGACTTTAATTATGTACTTTTCTCTTGATATTTTGTCTCTTGTTGGGAAGGGTCTGACAAGATCAATATCCCAATTTTCAAATGGTAAAATCAGGTTTATTGAATGCAGGGGAATTTAATTTTTCCATAACTCTCATCCCATCCTCTAGCACTTGTTGCATTTCTTTATTTTCTCTCGATAATATTTATGTAGTGTCAGCCACCAAAGGCCAAATTGAAGGATTTTTCTTCCTATTGTGTTGGCTTAAAAGTTCCTCCTGCTGGTCTTATGTGTGCCTTGGAAATGATATCTTCTCATTCATGCTTTAGTGCACATCTTCATAGGATATTATCCAGTCCTAATTTGTAGAGGTATCCATTTATAAGAATGAATGTCACAACTTTCATTGATAGGATCTTCTACTTGTTGGATGGGATATCCTTAGGTTCTTTCCCATATTCTAAAAAATTAATATTTTCCTCTAATTATTTAGCTTCTTACATCCTCAATAAGTTCACGTATGGTATCTCATCGTCTATGTCAATTGTATCTTCTCTTGTCTCTAGTCGGGATAGGTGATTCAAACCAATGTTTTTTTCCCTGGTCGAACTACTATTTTGAAGTCAAATTCTTGGAAGAGTAATATACAATGAGAAATATTACCATGATGGAATGGTTTGTTGACTAAATGTTTCAAATCTTGATGATCAATGAAAAATACAAATTGATTTTCTAAAATATAGTCACTTAATTTTGCAAGGAAAAGATAATTGCTAAGTCTTCATGCTTTGTCTTCAAGTAATTCCAATCTTCTTTATTTATCTTCCGAATGGAATATGGATTGGGATGGTCGACCATCTCATCATATAGCTGGGATAAAACTGCATCTACAACAACATTAGATGCATCGACATGTACATGAAATTTTATGGACCAGTCGGGAAATCTTAGTATTGGTGCTTCTACCAACTTTTTTTTTAATAGTTCAAAAGAGTTGTTACATTATTGGCTCCATTTAAATTCCACTTCTTTATTTAGTATCTCATCAATTAGAAATTAATATTAGAATAATGTTGAATAAACTTCCGATAATATATGATGTGTCCAAGGAAGTGTTTTATTTGTTTCTAATTGACTGGTAGTTCTAGGTCGAGGATGAATTTTATCTTTCCCATATCGACTTTGATGTGGTATTTACGTACAATGTGTACCCAACAATATTCCTATTGATTTGGATAAGATACATTTTTTTATATTCAAAGATAAGTGAAACTGTTTGCATCTCTCCAACATCATTCATAGCCATTGTATGTGATCCTTTAGGAGGTTGTAGATAGTCCAATTGTTGAAGTACACAACCATTTTTTTATATATGTATTCTTTAAATTCCTTGACCACTATCTTGGAGAATATTGTCAAGGAATTTTTTAGACCAAAGGGATTGAATTTGTATGCAAATGATCTGAACTTGGATACAAATGTAGTTTTTTCTTGATCTTATTTAGCTATTGGTACTTGATTGTATCCATAGAATCCGCCAGTAAAGGAATAACATTTGTCCCCTGCGACTTCACTGATGATCTCATCAGTGTATGGTGTTTGGAAAGGATATGTTACTGTGATTTTGTTTAGTCCCCAGAAGTCAACGCAGATTCATAGCTTCTTGGGATCGTGCTTCTTTGGTTTCATGATCATGGGACTTTCCCATTCTTAATTATCAATTCGATATATGATATTAGCAACTAACATTGCCTCGATTTAATTTTATACAATAGGATTTTATTTATGTGCTAATTTATACGACAGTTTTTTGACAGGCTTGGCTCCTAGTATTAGTCCAACTTTCATTTCTCCCATCTCTTGTACTAATCCTTTCAGGTATTTATAATCTATGGAAAAAACATCGTGGTATTCTTTTAATACGTTGATTGTTTCTAAGTTGTTGGTTACTACTCTCTTCCTACTCTTGGGCTGACCCAGGTTCAGATCTAAACAAGCTTCCAACAAATCAATTTAAAACTATTGTCCCTCCTAGTAAACCAAAATGACACAGCCCCCCATACCTCAACAGGTTTTTGCACGACCTCCTGGTCTAAGGATCGTTCTTAATCTCCCTTTGATTCTTATTGAGTCTTTGATTCCCCGCAGGAATATCCAACACACAAGTGTTTCCACAGGTACTTCTTCTGGGACTTACGCTTGTGTGAACTGGTACAAAGAGCAAACTCTTACCCACATGACCAACTGATATGACCACAACCCTTTCCTGAAAATGTATTTTGGGTTTTGCAACTTTGCGATCCTGATGTGAGCTTCCTATGGCTCCTTCGATCCCCGAACCCCAAAAAGGATAACGGGTTCTTAACTCCTCCCTTGAATTTTCTTCCCCGATGTGACCTTCAGTTCAGACCTGAGCTTACTTTCCACACACTTTGGGACCTCGTGTATTGGCTATTTTCAATGCAACAACTCTCTTCGTCGATAGTCAAAATCGAAATGATTCCTCTTTACAAATCAATGACTCTGAGCTTCCTGTGATCTGATAGTCCTGATTCTATTAGGACTTCATGAATCGGGAGTTTTCCAGTCTCGACTCTGAGTCACAAAATTTCTCCACACCTCGAATTTTGAAATGACACAAACTAAGCACAATATCAACAACTCTCATCGATACATATCTGACAACCACTACTCCTCCTGATATTATGATTTCTTAAGGAATTTCCCCTAATCTTCCCGCTGATCCATTGGATCCAACACCCACAGATCTTCAACAATTCTCCCTCTGAGAATTTCAACCGTCCATTCAGACTTCTCAAAGACTTTTGCCCAAAGGTTGGGCATCTTTTCCTCCTGGACTTAATTTTTTGTGAGGTGACTCCAGACCTCATCCTTCCCTTCGAGTCCTTCCAAGTATCTATCCTTCCTAATCTTGACCTCTGCTCTGGCTCAAGACTTCTAAGGATTTCTTGCACACACTCCTTGTGGAATTCACAACAACCTCTGGTTATTGAACACTTCCAACTATGTGTGCTCCTTGAGACAATAGTTCTTCAACCTTTCTCCTTGGTTGATAAAAGTCTAGGACTTCCACTGGCCTACACACACCTTGCACGACTCTTGTGCTGCACTTGCACTCTGGGTGGTATAAGAACAACGATATCCCTCCTGATATTTTTTGAGATAAAACTTAGAACTCGTCAATGCACTCCTTGCAGAATCTCATTGCACTCCTTGCAGGATTTATCAGGAAGAGAAACAATTGAAACTTATACTTCTCCTCTCACAGACTTCATACATTCAACATGAAATCATGCACACAAAGCATTGAAACAAATGCATAACAGATAACACAAACCAACTATAAACATACCATTCAATAGATGCTAACAGTAACCATGACACACCATGAAATGGAATCAAAGCATTCTTATATTAATTCCAATGCTCCTGTACATGGATTCAATAGCAACAACTATCTATTTGTACATCTCTACAATCTCGGTTCTTCTCTGCTCTCCAATTCTCTTCTTCTCCTTCTCTACAACTTACAATTACAATGAGAATAATCCTACAATACAATACATACGAGGGAGATTTCTAGAGTTTTCCCTCCTACACTCTAAGCTATCTAATCAAAATTAAAACCTACAACTACTTCACATTCAATACAATTAAATTCCTCCATATCTAATAGATGAGAGCAATGCTCAAGATCTATTTTACAATCTTCAAAACATAAATGCAATACATCCTTCTAGATATTACATTAATGCTCCATCTTTTGAAATTCAAAATGACTTCAAAATATGCATTGGTGTGTTTCCAGTTGTCCTCTTTTGTGCTTGCTTTGTTGTCATGCTTACGATGCTCCTGCATCACAAAAGGTAACACAACACACAAGTGTACTACGTAGTCTCACCTGAAATAGTTCTATGGGTGACAAAAATGCTCAGATGCTTGCAGTATAGGAAAGAGTTAGGATCTTGGATTGGAATTCATCTTCTTAAGACTTGATCTAGTGGTTGTTTCTTTAATTATTAATATCTATTCATCTATTAAGGTTATGCATGCACTCTAATATATCTAACATATAACAAATTCCACAGAATTATTCATTCATCAACTAACTACTTACATAAAGTAATTATGCAATCAACACACCACATAACACAGGTGTTACCATGGATCACCCCCTCTTGGGCTACGTCCACAAATATCTATCTTCTCAGGCTCATTTATTATGGTTTTGCAATATGTGGTTCCGCGTGCACTACAACTCCTTTCATATAATCACAAACCAGACTCCACGACCCTGTGAGGTTGACTAGATCGCACCAAGATCCTCATCCCATGATATAACCATCAAGATATTGTTACTTTTCTTCCCTGCAACTCACTATATTACAAAAAATGGAGAGATTTATCCAATGAGCTATTACGGGTGCAAAACAGAGCTCGTATGAGAAAGTTACAGCCAAAATAGTAAGGGTAAAATTTTGGTGTCATATTATTTCCGAAGAGCATAAATCCTTGCTCATAGGTCCATTTGGGCCATAGGAGTAGTCTATGAAAATATATTGAACCATAGAAAACAACCATGGAAATAGTTTTAGGATCTGGGTAAGGAAAAATATGTAGGAAGAAAAAGAAGACACATGTAGCATACAGAGGTAAATTGAGTAAAATTGTAAAACATTCTCTTGACCATAACTTTCAGCTCAGAGCTCGGATTTGAGAAATTGAATAGTAGTTTGAAAGGTATTGAGGAGTAGAAAACATATATCAACCAAAATGTTTTAATTTGGAAATAAAATTTTCCAAAAAATAATAAAGAGATTTATGTATCAGTAAATGAGTGGAAAATTGCATCATGTGGATTTTGTAATGTTTCGCTCAAAACTCAGAATTAGCCATGAGTATAGTCATTGTAAAGTTGTTTCAGAGAGGAATTCATATAAGGAATTATATTTTGATTTGGTGCTTTATGGCCTTCATAAATTGGGATAAATATTAACGTGTATTCTAATTGATGAAATGTTCTATGTATGCATGTTCTAACGATACTTATTACATGCACATTTCTTACAGAATTAGAGGTACAGGGAAGCAAATTTGGTTCGTTTATGAGGGTTGGAGTCATGGAATATGATAATGGATATTACAAACATGAGGAAGAGATCATAGGTCTACATGTCAACATGGGAAATGTTCAGATAGAGTTAAATAGAAGAAGAGGTGGGTAGGAGTCTGTAACTATCAAAAGCCTACATAGAGAAGTGCATAGCTATAAGGAAAATAACGGAAATATTATGAAGGCTCAAGAAAAAATACTTTATAGTCTAAACGTGTTCCATAATCAAGTCAAAAAATACTCTAGAACAAAGAAAAAACTAGTGCTAGACATGTGACTGCATCTAGATCCCAAAGCAAAAAGGATGATCATGGGAATGACAGGTAGTCAAGAAGCATGAGCATATTCCATCACTTTCCAAGGAAATATACCAATACAACTCATGAAAGTTCAGGGCCAAGGAGAATCCCAAGTGTGTCTCTTGTCTAGAGGAAAAAGAGAAGGATTGAGACAGACATCTTGCAAGGTGAGCTCAAGAATATTAAGCCACCAAATTTCAATGGTGAGAATAGGAAAGGAGAAGAGAATAAGGCATAGCTATTAGAAATGAAGAAATATTTCCAGTTGCATGATTACCCCTCAATGGTATAAGCTATAATTTCCACCTACCACTTTCAAGGAAAGGAAGACATGTGGTGGGATCATCTTAAGCAAGCCAAGCACCTTGATGAGAAAAGGATTTCATGGAGGCAATTCAAAGGATATTTACAAGAGAAATATTTTTCCAAGCATTATTATTAAAGAAAGATGAAATAATTCTTTGAACTCAAGTTGGGAACCATGACAATGGTGGAATATGAGAAAAGGCTCTTTGAGTTGTTGAAGTGTGTTTACTTCATCAAGGATGAGAAAGTAAAATTCCAAAGTTTTTTAAGTGCGTTACCCTCCTTCTATAGTGACAAGATACAGTATTATAACCATACAAATTTGGAGGAAAACATAAGGAGAGCGAGGCATATTTATGAGAAAAACATCCTTAGTTTATCATTTTTTCTTTTTCATCTGCTTAAATGTATTTTGTTGTTATAAGGTATATATATGCAATTCTGTGTTGAGAAAAGTATAATATAGGACACAATATAGTTTTTTCCATAGGAAACATTTGAGACTTATATTCATAGTCAGAAAGGATTTCTAAATGTCGAATATTTATCCCTGTAAGTGTATAAAGGAGAAGGGTGTTCTCTTATCTACTTGCGGTTTTGTTTTCTTCATATCTTCACTCCATTTTTCTGCAACCTTAATATTGTTCCAAGTTTTGTTAGCTTGACCTCATTCTCATAGAATGTTGAAGAAAGGGGCCTAATTTTTTTATCGAGCCTCCATCTTTGATCCTACCACTCTCAAACATTTTTAATCTAAACACTTATCTTTTACATTTTGATGGGTACTGGTCTTGCACTTACAACATTCTAAGTGTGACTTCTAGTGCTAACATCAAAGGAAGGTCGATTTTCCAATAAGCTTGGAATGACAATCTGAAGGGGGAAAAGGATCAGAGGAAAAAAGGTTTTAAGCCAACCTTCTTCAAGAATAACACCCAAGCAGATCAACAAGGTCAACCATCCCAAAATGAGAAAAAGACTACAGATTCATTTGGGAAAAGGTCAAGTGTTGAGAACATGCCTATTTTGAGAAGGAATTCTATTATGAGCATAGGCCTATTTTTGGAGAAGGATCTGTTTCAGGGAAAGACATATTTTTCGAGAGGAAGACCTAATTTTGGAGCACACGGAAAAAGTGGCAATAAAGAAGCAAGAAAAAAAAGAAGGAAAAACAACATGAAGGAGGAAAAGAAACGTGAAGCGTAGGCAGAAAAGCCTAACCATGATAGGGTTAGGGTTTTTTATAAGGATTGTAATGGTTGTAATCCTGTAAAATAGTATAAATAAGGGACTAGGAGGTCTAGGAGAGGGGGGTGTCAGTTAAGGATAAAGAGGTGTGTATGTGAGATAGAGAGATATCATATCATAACAGAGAGAGTTTGTTATCACGATTTTGTGGGATTATTGGTTGTAATAAGTTTGTAAAAGAGTCGAGTAAGGTAGACCTTGAGGGTTAGGTCACATTCTGAGGAGCCTGGTGTGATATAGTTCACCTCACAGAGGGGACTTACCCTCAATCTTGATTGTATTACTGAATATGTAATGCACACAACAAAAGATTTTGCGATAGATCAAATCAAAGAGAAGAGAATCCAAATATTTGTGGACATATCCCCAGGGGGGTAAACCACAATAAACCTTTTGTTATGTGTGATTGTTAATGAATTTTTACTTTCTATTAATGATTATCTCATGAATGAATGGTTAAACTAGATATATTAGCATGCATGCATAGGGTTAAAGGTGAATAAATCATATAAATACTTGAATCATTAACAAGGATAATGCATAAAGAAGGAGGAATGCAATCCCATATCCCCAGTAATTCCTAGACTACAAATGCCTAAACATTGCAGTCACCCATAAAATCTATCTCATGTGAGACTACACTATGCACACTGTGTGCAACGTTTCCTTCTAGTTTACCAAGAGGGACAATAGGTTTGAGGGTTTTGTTGGAAACTTGTCAAGATCCAAACCTGGGTCATCCCAAGAAGAAGTAAGAGAGAAATAACCAACAAATGGTTATGTTGTTAGCTGGAACTGCATGGGATTGAGTGGACGAGATGTATGGAAGAAACATGCAGAGGATGAAAGTATAGAAGGGAATGTTCAGGCCATACAATAAAATGAAGGTAAAGATATAAACATGGTTGAAAAGAAAGGAACTTGAGTTTGCGCAGAAGGACAAAAAAAACACTATGTTAACACCGTGCAACTGTCTCAACAAATACGTGTTTAGTGACTTGCATGAAGTATTTTTATATGGTTTCCACATTGTTTTGGAGGAGTGGCTATTGAGGTTAAAGGAAAACCACCCTACAAATCGAATTAGACAGGTGGAGTGGAATCCTATGGATATCGCACATTTACAACAATTTAATAACAAATTTACACGCACAATAGATTTTTGGTTAGACAGTCTTGTTGCATGGTTTATCACCGAATCTGCAGTAGATACCACAAAATATTACACCACAGCAGAGAAGGATTTTCTAATAGGACCGAGAGGTAGGTACATCAGATTGTTATATACTACAATAAAGATTTTATTGTATGACAATGATGTGATTACCATTGAATCAAACAACTAAAATTCCTTGCATGCATGGGGGAAGTGGGGGAAGCACTCACAAGAGGTTGAGACATGGAGGAGGATATGGATAAGGGAAAGAAGAAGGAGGCCATGGACCCAATCATGATGGAAGAAGACCAGATAAAGTAGATAATTGAAAAATATGGAAATATGCACAGTGGAGTACCCTACCAATATAAAATGAATAACAAGAAGAGATCCATAGTCGATAGAGAGGGCTTAGCAAGTGATGAAGAAGAGGTAGAATATCTTCGGGGTGTGGAGAAAATTTAGGAAATATTTCTCACAACATATGAAAGGAAAATAGGAGGTCCAAGGTCAGGAACAGAAGGCATAAATCCAATCCAGATCATCGTTAGTGTGGAACCTACAACCCCATGTGTGACTAATACACCAAAAATAACACCATCATTTAGACAACCAATTTTTAGTGGAAGAAAAGAAGCAGAAGAGGGATCGAATCAAGGAGCATAAAATGGGGGAGCCACTTCAGGAAATAACAGTAAATTCTATAGACTACACAAAGGTAGTAGTTCAACACAGTTCAAAATGGCAGGACATGATCCCATGATTATATTACCATAATTTGAGGGAGAGGCCTTAGAGGACCCTGAAAAGAAGTTATTCATCTGTGAGAAGATCTGGGAAGCAAAGTAGATCACAGATGATGATACAAAAATCGTGTAGTTAGATATCACACTAAGAGACTGTGCATTGGACCGATACATGAACCTAGATGTAAACCGTCCACAAGGAGTAACAAACACTATTGTAAATGTGAAAAAACTATTGATAAATGGATTTTATAAGCCCAACTCAGAAGACCAGTACATGGATGAAATGATTGAAATTAGGAAAAAACTAGGTGAGCATGTTTTGGAGATTGATCAAAGGTTCAAAATTTTGAAAGGTAAGTTTAAATATGAAATTACTTACATGCAACATAGACACTTATTTGTGAACTCACTGTTACCACAATTGAAATACCCATTAAAACAATAGAAGTTCCAAACTTAGGAAAAGGCTCTATAGGGAGCCTTACAACTGGAAGAGAACCAGTATCATAAGACGAATCTAGAAATAGAGGAGATGAAGGAGGATCTGAAGAATCTAACATTTCAAATTAACCATAATAAGGGTAAAGATAAAAGAGAAGTTGTTTGGTGTACCTTATGCAGGACAAAAGGACACCATAAGAACGAATGTCCAAATTTTGTGTAGTATATGGAAATAGGTGTACCAAGACCCTTTCCAATAGGAGGACCATGGTGTGAGATTTATAAAACACATGGGAATGTTCCATATCATTTTCCAATGATGCATAAGTATAAGACAGTACCCAAAAGTTCATATTACACTTTTTTCAAATCAGTGGATCATGATGATAAGGATTGTAGAACAACACAACTAATTAAAGAAGGAACTTCAGATACTTATAGCGTGCAAGAAGAAATGATGAAAGGAAAAGATGAACTTTATTTCAATAAGGTACCACCACCATACAAAAATACACAACAATAATACAACAATGCATAAAATCAGTACAACAATGTGCAATTACAGTACAATAATGCATAGCCACAATATAACCTCGTGCAGTATAACTAGGTACCTGTGTACAGTGCCCCATGAGGAGATCGAGGTGGATTCATAGGTGGAGGACGAGGTAGAGGATATTTGGACAAGGAAGAGGACCATTAGTGTGCCAAAAATGCCAAAAACTAGTACAACAGACCATGACACAGAAGAATTCCAAACACTCTTGGGAAAGATGTAAGAAAAAAGGAACCAGAACAACTAGAATGTTGAGTGGATCTCTGCAAAAGCTAGGGATGATGTGAGAAACATAAACATAGTCACTCGAGGAGGAGCCAAGATAGGAACTAATGCATCAAAACAAGATCCAGTGCAACACCAATGCATCAAAACAAGATCCAGTGCAACACCAATGGGTTAATAATAATACTGATCCATAGAAGCAGTTTGATGTAGGAAAAGAAAAGGAAACATTTAAGGAGGCCAGATAGGAGGTTCTCAAGAAATGTGTTGCATATACATCAGCCGTGCAACAAACTCAGAACTCACCAATGTACAATATGCCCTCCTCAATGGACCATACCAATGAAGGACAACCGTTATAGCAAGTAAGTACCCATAAAGAAGTTTTTGCAATCATGTGTTAATATATTGAAAGGTCCAATATATGTTAAGGTCTTACAAAATATTCTATAAATATCCAACACAAAGGTAGAAGGAAAGCTATAACAAAAAATAGTCAATCATCTCCATACAAGAAGAAGGATAAGAAGAGAATTCAGACTAAATGCTAACATTGGGGATTTGAACATGGGAGATATTATACTAGACTTAGGATTTGAAGTAAATGCATTACCTAAGAAGAAATGGTAGTGTATGGGAGAACCCACACTAGGTTATTCATCGGTCCAGTTGAAATTATCAAATCAACATAGAGTGTTACCAATTGGAAGGCTTAAAGGTGTGATAGTACATATGGATGGAGTGTGCACTAAGGAAGATTTTGAAGTGATAGAGATAGTAGATGGAACACCACCTTACCCAACATTACCTATTCTAGATTTTTAATTTGATAACCAGACTATAATCAACCTGAAGATAATAAAAATGACTTTTGAATCAGGAGAATATATAGTCATTTCACCATTGAATCCTTCAGAAGGAGAAAGTTTTGTAGAGGCTACGTGTTTGGATCTGAAAGAAATAAACCAGTTGTATAGAACCATCGCTTGATAAGAGAATTATGTTAACCCAACTACATATGGGGTAGTCAGTTGGAGAAACATTACATCATGTGCTTCCGACTCAAAAATAGGTTTGGAGAATTGGAAACAATGATTACACGAAGTTTGAACAAGGAGGTGTGAAAGAATAGACTATACAGTAAGATGGGTTGGAACACAGATAAGAGAACCTCCCATATTTCATTGGGTTAAATGACTTAGAGGAATCGTTGAAAAAATATGGAGAGGAAGTGTAAAGAAAATTAGAGGCTCTTGTCCCTAGATATTTCAATGAAGGACACACTTGTAAGATGGTGGGGGGTGCACAGAGAAACAATTCAGGACTGGTATCAGTGTAAACGACTACTGCGCATTAGATTTGGCACAGAAAAGGGGAGCAATTAAATGCAGAGGTATGATGGGAAATGAACACTCGTGGAACACTTGGAGAAGTGAAGGACACAATGGAGGATGACACCACCAGAGGAATGACCTCATCACTTTATCCATACATTGGAATGGATCCAAGGGAACTAGTATATAGACTAGGAGATGATCAGAGGCACTACAGAATGGACATGATTACAGTAGAAATTTGTAGTAACTTTCTCATTTCAACATGAGAACCCTAACATTGATGTAGCACAAAAGATGATATGAGGAGTCATATTTATTGATGAACCAGAGGTTGAAATCATGACAAAATATCAACAACAGAATAAACAGATAGTCAAAGAGTTACTCTCATGATATCATGTCGAAGAGGAAGCACTAGATGAATATGACCT